>BQNB010017672.1:0-69557 GCA_026074375.1 Tanacetum coccineum | reverse complement strand
TTCCACCTCTCTAGTTTCTCTCTAATACATCTTCCAACTTTTCTCTCTTCTCTTTTCTACTATTTTGCTTATTGGTATAGCTTATGTTGTGAAATGGATTAAGCTTTTGGGTTCTAACAGATCCCTTCTGGATCTAGACTTAATAGTGCACTTTGGTTTTAGTGATCGGAGGCTGGAGCAGACTGCCACCTTTTCAATATCAACTAACTCGGAGTGAGAAAGTCGATAGAAATGCGTGTAATCTCTGTGAGAAATGAAACAAGAGTCTTTTGAGAGACCTTGAGTGGCTAGGGAGGGTTGTGCATAGCGTCACTGGGTCCATGACAGTCTTCAATGTCAGACAACACCTTAGTGTTTCCGACAGCATATGTATTTACCCGGTTTCTGCCTAAGTGTATGGAGGGCTTCTTTCTTTTCACCCTTTATCCTTACATTTCTTTTTCATTCTTCAACCCCTTCAATGCTTACCGAGACTTCATAACTAACACCTTGTTGGGTTTGTTCCAGTGTTAGCTCCATCTCAGTCGGCATTATTCCCGATTCTCACTTTTTCTCCTTTTTAATCATACCTAAGGACATCTACACTAACTAGTGGATATCCCTGGGTAGATCCCTCCGGTTCTGGCTGGATCATGGGATTTGAATACCTATACCTAACCACCTTATAACTCCATAAATTAAGTACATGGTCAGTCTTTTAGGGTATTCCATCACCATTACAAACCAAAATCCTTGAAAAATTCATTCAAAGTGTTTGATATAAATATCAAAAGGTTTACACTTTGAATGTTTTTAATCATCACTAAAAGCTCCCCCTTAACATGTGCATCGTAATCGTAGTACATGCTAAGAGTAGAGTGTACTGAGTCCATTTTATATGATCACATTCTGTCAATATACATTAAGTCCAGGTTAATCACATTTTCTCCCCTTATCCAAAATGTTAATCCCTTGATATTTTGAATATCAATTAATTAACCGTTCGGGGATAAAATAATGTATTCTAGCAACATGGAACATATTATTGCTCCCCCTCAACTTTTGAGGGTTTATAAGATGGTGCCAAGTACAATTATTTGAAAGATTTTGAATTTACTAAGAAATTCTTGAAAAATTTATACTCGGGCACATCTTATTTTTCACCAAAAATTCTACACTAGTTATTAACATATTTACAAGATAAAATTATTTACGAGTATTGAGCTTATAAGATGAGAACAACATATGATAAATCATATGGTCCTTTGAAGTAGCCATAAGTCACCCCCCGTATGGTCTTCCACCAACAAATCTCTCCAAACTCTGTAAGATCCTCATTGTCTTTAATCTTTTGTCAATTGCCTGAATCATAGCTCTTGCATTCCCTTTGTCCTGTTGGCTCCAAAAAGTCTGAGGCAGATACTCCATTCTGATTCCCTTGAGGCGATCATTCAGAGCAGTCCGAACATCAGACTTGGCTATTTCTAGAGAGAGAAATACTGAGAAGAGTTTTCTAAGAGATAAAATGTGTTTTTCTATGAAAGGAATAAATTTCCAAGCTTTACCTCTTCAAAGATGGAAGAGGCTTATATAGTATTTTCTTACTATACCAGGCGTAATGTAGTACCCACTTAAACCGAAAATCGTACTATTAACTATTAAACTACGAGCTATAATAAACAGTAAAATACACGGGGTGACCGAGTCTTTTTCTAATATCTAACAATCTCCCCCTAAGGGAGGTCACCCCTGAAAATACACAACTTAATCACTTCAGTCTTTAGCTCGTAGACATTTGATATCTTGTACATTTGGGATAGTGATCTTTTGATTCATCATAGACTTGTCTTTAATTGTGATCTTGAGCTTTCTTGAGATCATCACCCAAACATAATCTTACATCATCTTATAATGGATCGCCATCTTGTGCACCCTTGTGAAGAAATAACATGGATATTAGGAGTTTTGTGAAGCTTTGACACCTTTATGAGGTCTTTCATAACATCATAACAAGTGTAGGTCGTGTCTGAGCATTCGGTTATTCACTTGATATCTCAGGTGCTGGGAATTTCCATCTCCATCTCCATCTTTAAGATATCCTGTAATGAAACAGTTAGCAATAAAGAGAAAATTGATTTGAAAAGTCAGTCTAAGTGTTTCTTATGAAAGAATTTTGTAACACTTCGAGAGTTGTGGATGTTTTGTCAAAAGATCAATACCGACAATTCTAATACTAGGAACCATTTTGATTCACACCGAATCGCACCAACGTTTCTTTCCAGATATGACACAAGTTTGATTCTTGGTAAAATCGCACAAGTCACCTACAAGAGCTTGTTTGAATGTGGCTCAGCAGATTTCCTATCTTCATTGTAAAAACCAATAGTTTTCACTCGGATTGATCTGGCATATCACAGGATAATGCGTATGGACTCCTTTGGATGACTTGGGTATTCCACATTGTGTGTAAATAAACAAGAGATTGAAATGTTTCCTAACGAGATTAATTGACGACTCTTGGCTCTAACTCAATAGTGCCTTTTGTTCTATTGATCGAGGCGGATCTGACTGCCACCTGTTTCAATATCAACTAACTCGGAGTGAGAAAGTCAATAGCTAACATGTTTAGTCTCCGTGGAAAATGAAACATAAAATCTTTTGAGAATTCAGAGTGGCTAGGATGGTTGTGACATTGCATCACTGGGTTCCATATTCGATCTTCAATGTCAGCAATCATCTTAGTGAATTCCGTGTAGCATATGTATAGACCCGGTTTCTCCTAAGTGTAGGAGGGCTTCTTTCCTTTACACCCTTTATCTTTACACTTCATTTTAATTCTTCAACCCCTTCAGTGCTTACCCGAGACTTCATGACTAGAACTTGTTTGGGTTTATTCCAGTACTAGCTCATTTCAGTCGAGCACTTTCCCCTTATCTCGCTTTTACTCCTTTTACATGTCAAACCAAAGGATCTTACTACACTATCAGTGGATTGTCCCCCTGGGTAATCCCCTCCGGTTAATGGCTGATCATTGGGATTAGTACCTAACCTTGACACTTATAACTCCAATAAAGTAAAATGCATGGTCGGTCTTTTGGTACAGTTCTCCTTTCCATAAAACCAATTGAAAATTCAATTAAGGGTGTACTTTATATAAATAATATCCAATCGTTTTGACCTCGATCGTTTTTTGATTTTTTTAAAAAACGCTGCCCCCTCAAAATTGGCTTTGGTATTCAACAATTGTTTAGCACGTTTGGGCGGAGTATAATGAGTCCTAAAAACACGGTTTTTATTATACACATATTTTAACACATTTCTCCCCTATATCAAAAAGTTTTAAACCCTTTGACATTTTGATATCAATTGATTTAAATCGTTATAAAAATTTGGGAGAAAAGTGTGGCCTTAATTCGCAGTCGTGTAAGAAACATAACTTCTCACCCACAATCGTTGAGGGATATAAATTATTTCCTACACTTAATCATCAAAAGTAGATTACTAGAAACAAAATGTACATAGGTAATAATTTATTTCACAATAAGAAAAAAAAATTGACCTATATATTGTAACGACGATGTCGTCACGAAGTTTTTGTTAGATCAGCCAGTAGTCAATATCGTCTTATCTTCTCAACCAAGCATTCTAGACTTCGAAGATATCCTCCTGATCTGTAGTCTTTTCTCGATCGCAGTGATGAAGTCTTTGCTTCTTCTCTTGTCATCCTCTGACCACTTCCTAGTCTCCATGCCCTTATTGTACTCGTACAGATGAAAGTCTTTAACCATGTGGTCCAGCTTTTCCATGACTCTTGTCAACGTCCCATCACTAAACTTGTGTAGCTCATTCAGCCTCATCAGCTTTCTTTGATCATTTCTGTCTCTGTAGACAACGGCTCTTGGCTTAGGGACAATCGTATAATCTTCTTTGAAGTAATAGTCGGCTGCATCCCAATTTGGACGTTCAAGGTTGATCTTTGTTTGATAACTTTCAATCCCGAGCTGCAAGTCTCCCACACGATTCCTGATCACCAGGTTTCTTATCCACATGTTGACTGCCGTGTGAAGACTAGTCTTGTCTGTCTTGGGGAGATGGTTGAGCTTTTCTTGAATATTGAGTAGGAACAGATCTTCAAAATCATTTGGATGAAGATTTTTGAAATCCTTTTCCGAGATCTTATATTCTTGGTAATCAGCTCGGCGAAGAATTATCTCTCTTAGGTAGTTGTATCCGTATTTTTCAAACACCTTGACACTGATCACACTGAGAATTCGCATCTGCGATCTGACTGCTTCACGATCAGAGGGCTCACTGTGTTTGTTGATATAGAATTCCTTTCTCCTAAACCACCAGTGAGTGATGCCATAGACCGCACTGATGTCATATTCGCGTTCACTCTCAACCCACAACGATGGAACTAATTCTTCAAGGCCAAAGTCTAGGTAACGAGCGGCTTTGAGCTTGGATATGGATAAGGCAATTTTTTGCTCTTTGTCACCTGTTAGAAGATAATCCAGATCCTTATTGAAGAAGAATTGTGGTTGAATAGTTACCTGACCTGGTGGTCCTCCTAAGGGCAGTGGTTCATATACATTTCGCAGAATTTGATGACCCTCAGGATTACCCAAATCAACCTTATTCGTCAGCAGCTTATGGCATTCATCCATCTGATATTGAAGAAAGACGTTGTTCTTATGAAAGGCTTTAACAAGGTTGAAAGCTGGACCTTCTAAATCAGCTTTGCAGAGCTTCTTCTTTCCTGTTCTTCTACAGAACCATTTGATGAATGACCCAATATCATATGTCTTCCTTTGAAGCTTGTTCTCCGCAGGAACTTGATACGTTGTGGCGTATGTATTTGCCCAGTTATTCTCTGGTTCAGGGAAATCATTCGGGGGAATGGTCCATTCTGGTTCAGGTGTAGCAGGTCTCTCGCTTTCTGGAATCGGCTTAAACCACGTAGTGGTTGACACCTTGGGAATGTGAGCGTTATCGGTGTCCTCCAGATCTGAGACATGTCCTTCATCCTGCATTGGAATGTCATCTGTGGATTGTTCAGAATGTTCTGATTCGGTATCAGATCTGGGCATCGAAGAGTTAACAACATCATCTCTTGTGTCAGTGATCTGCCATCCAGTTGAGGTAAGAGCTGGATGTTGTTTGGAAGCAGATGCATCAGACTCCCGTGGTTTCTTTGAACTTTGGTCATCATCTTTCGGTGGAGGTTGAGCTGACCCAGAAGCACCTGAATCGTGTCTTCTCCTTTTTGATGACTTACCCTGGTTTGATCCAGCTGAAGGGCCTTCATCATCATCATCGTCTTCATCATTATCACTGTCATGCTTTCTTTTGTGGTTTTTAACCCTGTCTTTAACCTCCTTATCCATGGCATCTTCATCTGCTATTAATGCTTCCATAAGAGCTTGGTATTGATGGTACGTTGGCAGGATTTTCTGTTTGCAGACTTTGTTCTTATTCAATGTGTTTGAAGAGAGCATCTTTGATCAAATTCTTCTAGATCACTTTATCAGTTGACCTGATGGAGTAAGTTGAATATTGTTTCTCCTCAGCTTGTTTTATATTCCCTTTTGATTCTGATAATCTCCTTCGGACTCTTTTCAGATTCTTGATTCTTGATAGACTTGGGCTAGGGCAGCACAGAGTATTTCTCGATTAAATCTGCAGTGTGTCGTTCAAGAATCTTAAGGAGAGCATCATCAAGTTTTGTTCCTAGATATTCATCAACAACCGTAGGAACTTGGGATTTAATTGAAGCCAAAACATCAGCAGAGTGATCAGTCTTCTTTACTTCAGACATCTCTTGCTCCAATCTTGCCACTCTTAGCTGAAGGGCGATGAATGGAGTGATTTCAGGGAGAGATGTGGTGATTGTTGTAGCTTCCGTGTTGATTGGTGGAGGAGTGACCAGTGACGAAGGCTTAGTAGATGAGACATCTGTGAAGGGAGCGATTACTGGAGGAGTTGACGTGACTGTCTGATGACTTGGATCAGGTATGGTGGAATCAGACTCCTCTATAACTTTAGATTTCTCCTGATCATCTTCGGTTGGTTTGTCATAAAGAAATTGATCCCCAAAGTTATCAGTGTCATCGAGATTTTTCATGGAAGACATAGAACCAGAATGACTTTCTGGATTATCTTCGATGACACGTTCGTCTGTTATGAGCTTCAGGTTTTCATGAACCTTTGGGTAGGCTGTCGCGAGGAATTCATCATCCATGTGCTCCGGGTTTGGTCCAGCAAGAGACACATGAGCTTTTCCAGAGTTTGATCCAGTCTGGTCTTCTTGCATGGGCTCAGGGTCTGGTCCAGCCAGAGCCTCATGTGCTTTTCCAAGGTCTGATCCAGCCTGGCCTTGTGTACTAACAGGTATGCTTACTCCTGATGTTACTCTAGACGAATCTACTTCACCTTGATCTTTGTCACCTTTAGGAGCAGCGGCTTCTGTTTCACTTTCAGTTCGTTCTGAATCAGATGTTGATGAAGATTCATGGATCACTTTCTCTGATGTGTCATCTTCAGGTTGAGAAGAGGGTCCAGTTGTCGAATCATGAGGAGTTTGATCACGCCTAACAAGGATAAACTGATCCGTAGTTCTTTTCTTCTTTGACAGATCGATCAGGGAATGAGCTACTTGTTCTTCGGTTACAATGGCCTTTCCCTTGCCTACTACTTCAGGCAGTTTGGGAGTTGTTTCAGATACTGGATCCCTGATCGTTACTCCTCCAACAGGTGCCCGACCTTGTGGCAGAAAGGCTGGATCCAAGCTAAGCTTAATAGCTCGTTCCATGTCAGCATCAGCACCTTCACCTTCTCCCTTTTCTTGATGCGCGTCCAAACTCATCTTCTTAGCCAGTTCGAGATCAGGATCATCACCTTCTTCTTGAGGAACAGATTCTTGTTGAGCTTCATCATCTTCATCAACAAGTTGGTAAGTAGGCTTTCCTTTTCTAACTTTCTGTGGAAGCTTATGCTTGGAAGGTTTCTTTGTCGGAGCAGTAGCTGGCTTGGATGGTTTGACTGGAGTAGTGGTTGTGGGCTTTTTGGGTGGAGCACGCTTTGTTGCAGGTTGCTCGCTTGCACCTTCTTGAGGGGTTTTCTTTGTATTCTTAGCAACCATTTCCAGATACTTAGGATAATACGAAGATTGTTGAATGGCTTCAGTAATCAAGGGATCGGGAATTGCCATTCCAAACACTTCAACAGTCTCACCTTTTGGGACAAACTTGAGATTTCCTAATATAAAATCATCTCCAGTATGATGAACAGCAGAATCAGGACGTCGATGGATATTGTTATTGCTTGCCAAGTAGTAGATTATCACCTTGGAAAACCGTCCATAAGGAATGAGGAGAGGAGTTACTTTCTTCTTTGGGTCCTTCAGACTGGCTTTGTGACTTGCTTTATGTGAGAAAAATGTCTGGATCCCTTGAGTAAATTCTTCCCATAACAACTCTGCATGATCAACATTAGTTTGAGTGACAATTCCCCCACAACATTTGTAGAACTGGGTGTCTGGGTTTGTCACTGCCAGAAGTCTTTCCTGTCAAGCACTGGTTGATTAAGGTTAGAATTGCTCTCCATGGTTGATACACATAATTCACCCGTATATTGGAGACAATTTCTACAGGTTCAGGATACCCCAGCTCATTAACAAAATCAATCACAGTGTTACCAGACGGAGGTAACTCAAACGGTTGAGCTGGGATGACAGGAGTAATTGCTAATGCCTTTCCGAAAAAGATCAGCACTCAGAGTAAACCCATTTTGAAAGCTATAAACCCCAGTCTTTGCATCATGAGTCAGAGTATTCCAGAACAGCTGAATGTAGATAGAAGGGAATTTGCTGATGCAGTGAATGCCCTAACGACATGCTCGGAAGAAGTTGGTATTACTCAAGATGTCCCATGATATCTGAAGATTGGGGTCTTTTTGAATCTTTTGAGCATTGAAAGAAGGTTGCTTTTCCCGTATTATTAACCTATGAGAGCCTGAGGTACAATCAGCTCAATCTGTTCTTGTTGGTGGTTGAGTGGGAACATTTTGTTCTGACATCGTTATTTGCAAAAGAGTATTAACAAAGAGACAACATTGCAGTAGAAACGGGATGTTAGAGAAAACTTTAAGCTTTGATTAAAGTCATGTCATTCCATGATGGATTAAAACAGAGGTAACTTGTTGATGAAAATTACTATATGAGGACACAGGATGCAGAATTATCCAACAGGATCAATTACTTGTTAACTAAGCCCGGATTGGAGTTAGAAAAGCAACTGGGTCATTCGAAGGGGCCTTGATAGATTATTAGGCCTAATGGGCCAAAATTATGAAACTTAGCCCAAACCGCCGCCAGGCAGAATGCCAACCCGCCGTTAGGAGAATCGAGCAAACCGCCGCGAGGAAGGCACTAAACCGCCATGAATATTATAATAAGAATAACCAACCCGCCGCTTAAAATAAAATTTGAAAAGGGCGGGTTGAATATTTTAATATATCAAAAAAATATTCGACCACCAAACCCGCCGAGAAAGAGTCGGCGGTTTTCCTGTTGGAATAAAATAATATAAAATTATGGCAACCCACTGTGAATCAACCCGCCATTAGACAACTCGCTGTGAATCAACCCGCCATTAGGCAACTCGCTGTGAATCAACCCGCCATATGAACCAGCGGGTTGAAAAAGTTATTAAAAAAAAAAATTTCAACCAAACCGCCGCGGTGCGACGGTTTCCCTGAAAACATTAAAATAATAATAAGATAACCAACTCGCCACCTAGAAACATAAGCAACTCGCCATCAGGACTGATTTCTTAAAATTCAAACCACACACATCCTTTGTCAAAACTAAGCACATCCTAAGGCATTCCTAGGGATTTTCTACGCCATAAGTAACTTATAACCATTCTTTCCATCAAACATATGACTTTTATTTTCTAAACGACAACCGCACCAGAATCATAAGCATATCATTCACTTATTGTTTGTGACATGTAAATCCACACATCAAAACTTAGTAAACTATGATTATGAACAATTCACAGAACTAAAATCCACATATTATACAACACTACATGGCTTTTCTCATCAAAAACGACCTAGTTCTATAATTTTTTTCTACACTTTTTAATGTGTTTTCTATTCGATTCATGATACACACATAGATAAAAAGATATAGATTAAGTTCGATTGATACATAACTTTGCAAGAAACACTGGAAATCAAAGATTTGAAACTTTGTTCTTGGTGGCGAGTTGCGTATGAGTATGTGTGTGTGTTTTTTCGTTGACTGGATTTTGATAAGTTTGACCAAAAACCAACTCGCCGCCTCTTTTTATATACCTATGTTCGTAAAGTTGGCAGATTCAGTCCTTAGGTTTCCATCTTCTTTTTATTTTATGGTTTAAGTATTTTTCTATAGGATCTTCCATAAGTTTAGGCAGATTGGCAATTTTGTTCCTCCTATTGGTTAATAAGGCTAAGAAACAAAAAGCAAATTGCTTTTAAATCCCTAATCATTATAACTATAGATAACTTTGGACCTTTGAGTTAAAATTAATTAACTCCCCTTCAAATATTAACCCATTAGAATACAACAACCATCATATAATTACACTTTCATAGCATACAACACTCCTAAATAACCATTGAAGATTCTCCCAATTACTTCTTTAGAAACCTTGGTGATGAAGACAAAATTTTCACATTTCACTCTCCCCCTTATATTTGACCGTTTTCTATTGAAAGGGTTGTAGTCGTTGATTGAGATGAAAAGATCAGGTGAACAGCTCTACCATCACCATTGTATTACTATAATCCCATAATGCTTGGATATAAAGTAATCCATGCCTAGACATCAAACCGGGTTGCAATTTGAAGTAATTACAAGCCTTTTAGTAAATCCAAATGACTTAAAATATTTCCTAAGTTTTTTTTTATATATGTTAGACCTATGTACAAAGGATACAACGAAGGCGATTTAGTTTTTAATCATCCTCTCCTTCTTGAGACGTCTGAGAGTTTCAGGGGTAAACTCTTTTCATGCCTAGGGACGTGGAAGAAGAATTCGAAACCGTTTCTATTAGTATTGTCTTTTGTGAGAATGCTGCAAGTTGATTAGTCGTTTCAACGAAGTAAGAGTTCAAAACACTCTATTTTCCACTTACTCTCGGATGAAATGGTGACGTATGTCGATGTGTTTTGATCGAGAGTGCTAGACGTTGTTACAGCAAAGAGCAATTGCACTCTTGTTATCACAGTACAGAGGAATTTTATTGAAGTCAAATCCGTAGTCTTTGATGCTCCATGATTGAATCTAAAGGATTTGAGCACTACATCTTGAAATGGCGGACGTATTCCGCCCTCTGTAGTTGTTATTGCAGTGTCTTAGCTTCTTTGATGACAGCTAACCCAATCTATCTCTAAGTAACTGAGCAACTTCCTGAACGTACTTCTTTTTGAAATCTTGACATCCCGCATGATAAGCCATCTTGCATAACGCTCGTGTTAGTGACATGGCGTTGTTCTTTCGGTACCAAAAACACCATGTTAAGGGTTCCTTTCAAGTATCGAAAGACCGTTGATAGGCTTCAAAGTGCTTTTTGGTAGGCTTTGCTGTTATATAGCACACATGCATAGGCGGAATACAAGTCGGGGGGGGGGGTTACTGGCTGTACGGTTCATTAGGGAGCCAACCATTCCTCTAATCGAGTAGTGTCATATGTATCACCAATCGAGATTCTGTCCAGTTTCAATCGATCCACCATTGGTGTCTATCAACGGGTCAGAGAGATCCATTTCCATATTTCTTTAGGTTTCGAGTGCATATTTTGCTTGGTTAATAAAGATGCCTCTAGGACTTTGAGAGACTTGTAGTCCTAAGAAAAACGACATTTGTCCCATCATTAACATCTGAAATTTGGAGTTCATTTCTTTGGAAAATATGTGACACACATTATGATCTGTGAGGTAATAAATGATGTCATCTACTATATATTTTGAACAAGTAGAATTGTTTGCCTGATTTGCGTTGTGAATAACGTTGGATCCACGACACCCCTTGAATAAATTGTTGGCCAACAGGAACATTATGGAGGGTGTGTCATACCAACGCCCCTTGTGCTGTTTTAGCCCTAAAGGGCCTCTTCAGACGATAGGTGAGTAGGATTATCCTGGTTTTCAAATCCTTTTAGGTGATGGCAAAACTTTTTCTTGAAGCATCACCATCATAAATGCAGTTATGACATCCAATTTGATAGTATGATCATATTCTTAGTATGCGGCATTTGCATGAAAGATTCTGATGGCCTCTTTTCGTGCAACTGGAGCAAACGATTCTTCAAATCAATGCCTTCCTCCAAACGATATCCCTTTGCAACCAACGAGCTTTGTTTTCAGTCATCTACCATATTCTCAAGTTTCAAACTTTGTAGAGCCACTTGAGAGCGGATAACATAACATTGATTGTGAGAGGTACTTAATTTCCCATACTTCAAGATGATCAAATTCCGTGTATTTCATTCTTGCATGGCTTTGAACACCAGCCAGTCTTCTATCACGGCCATTTTTGGTTCTTGGGTTTTACTTTGGAAGTTCGTATGGAACATGCACCACAAAGCATCGGATTCTATACTATTTTTTTGGTAGATACTGGACGAGATGGGATTGCCATGATGTTATCCTCCGAGGTTGATATTGGTCCATCTTCTGAGATGATCTGGTGGTTGATTAACTTGGTTGGGTTCCGCTGAATTAACATTCCCAGATGATGACTGTGCCGAACCTGGTTCTCCAGTAACAGGGTTAAGTGAAGGATGTAGAACATCATGATTGATTGGGGAGTCTTCGTGAGTGGGTTCTTCTGCAATTTCTTGATGTCGGACTGGATGATGCATATCAGATGTTGACGATGAAGCACTTGTAGACGGTGCATCTTGAGCAATCGTTGTAGACAAAGATGTACCAGGTGGAACAACTTGAGCGTTAATTTCAGTAGCAGAAGGTACTGGTTCATTGACTCGAGATTGTTCAAGGTGTTCATCAAACATTGGTTGAAATAACATCTCCAGCTCTTTATCGGTTGGAGCGAGCCCTGATTTGAGTTGTCCAGGGGTCATGATGAAAGGCTCGGGTCCTGAACTCATGCGTACAGGAGCCATTGACTGATGCATCTCATCGAATGTGACGTGAATTGTTTCCATTAATCGACGAGTTCTCTTGTTGTAGATTCTATAGCCCTTCCTGCTAGGAGCATACCCAACGAAAATCCCAATGTCAGCTTTGGCTTGAAATTTTCCTAGATTTTCGCTATCATTTGTAGGATAGCACAGAGCACCAAATACTCGGAAGAATGTAAGATCAGGCTTCTTATCATGCACAAGCTCATAAGGGGTTTTGTTATGACGAGTATGAATTAGTGATCGGTTCTGGGTGTAACAAGCAGTGGCTACAGCTTCTGCCCATAGAAACATGGGAGCTTTCGAGAATATCATCATTGTACGTGCTGCTTCCACCAGTGTACGATTACGTCTTTCAACAACGCCGTTTTGTTGAGGAGTTCTCGGAACAGACTTTTGATGAAATATGCCAACACCTTCATAGTATTCAGACATAACTTGGTTGACGAATTCCGTTCCGTTATCTGTGCGGATGAATCTGACTGTTTTGTTGAGGCCAACCTGTATTTGCTTAAGAAAGTTGGTGACAAACTCAGGAGTTTCATCCTTTGACCTCAAGAACTTTACCCATGTGAATCTTGAGTAGTCATCCACGATGACTAAGATGTATTTCTTCCCTTTAATACTCTGGACTCTCATTGGACCACACAGATCCATGTGAAGGGTATGAAGAACTTCCATATTTGTATTTTCAGATTTTGGCCGGTGGGAGAACTTCTTGCTTTTTCCAAGTTGACAGGCTGAGCAAAGATGATCCTTTTCAAACTTCAATCTAGGTAGACCTCTAACCAAATCTTTTCGAGCAAGATCATTTATCGTGCCAAAGTTTAAATGGTTTAAACGACGATGCCACAACCATGATTTAGACTTGGAAGCTTTGGACAGCAAGCATATCGGAGAAGACTTCATCATTTCATCAATCGATATTGTGTACAAATTGGTGCCACGACTACCTTTAAGGATATCTGTACCCTTAATATCACGAACAAAGCAAGTATGCTTTCTGAAGGCCACTTCAAGATCAGAATCACAAAATTGCCCTACAGAGAATAGATTATGTCCCAGTCCCTCCATATAGTATACTCTTGAGATCACACTGTCACCCATAACATAATCTCCATAACCCATGATAGCTCCTATGTGATCATTCCCGAATCTGACTGACCTGATGAACTTTTCCACAAAATTCATGAGTTTTGAACGATTCCCCATCATTTGTTTTGAACAGCTTGAGTCCAGATACCAAAGCATGATGTATACGACCTACATTTGAAAACAGTTGAGTTTGGAGAGTTTGGAATTTCGGTTCCCCAATTTTTGTTGGGGTCCTGTTGGTTAGCATATAGAGTAGAACATTTCACAAATAGCTTAGTTAGATGGCACATTTCGCCTAAGGCAAATTTCTTTCCTGTGGGTCTCCATTGAGAACCACAATCAAGTTTTCCTAAGGTTTCTTAAGGTGAGTTTCTTTCCTGTGGGTCTCCATTGATAACCAATATCTGCAAATAGTTTTCCCGTAGCTTTCCAAACCCTTTGGCTCTTGGACAAACTGTTGTCAGACAGTTTGCCTTTTGGTTTCCAGATTTGCTTGGTCTTGTATAAACTTCTTATCAGACAGTTTGCCTTTTGGTTTCCAGATCTGTTTCTCTTTATGCAAGACAATTCTAACTGCTTAGAGCTAATGCTAGAATCAACTCGATTCACTTTTGTCCAAACTGACTTATTTGTCCTAAGGCGTACTTCTACTTCCTTCTTATTCTCCTTCTTAGCAGGCAGGATCCTATTTTTCTTTGTATTGCATCTAGGCTTTGACCCGCTTGCTTCAGTGGAATCGTTTACTCCTGTAGAGGGAAGCACAGGGATATTAGTCAGTTGAACTCTCTGGTGCACTTTGTGTTTCTGTGTGTTGCTAGAAGAAGTTCCTGGTTTATCACTAAACGTAACTTGCTTTTTCCTAGGAACAGGGGTAAAGGGAGCCTTGTTATCTCTTTCATTGAAACTTTTTGGGCAAGTGCCAATCACACATTCTAACAATTCCTGAGATAACTTAGTGTATCGGCAAGCATAGTTAAGTGAACTATCCAGTGGTTTAACTACCCTAGCTTCCTCTACAATTTCCCTAACCGTTTCTACACTCTCCTTAAGATGGCCAATATAGTTCAAATGAGCACTCCTATTGTTCTTAAGGGGATGAGGGATGGGTTTAACGTCAATGGCATACATGCCAGGAGCAAGAACTCTTGGTTTGACATAGTCACTAGTGAAACAAGGCTCTTTGCTTCGCAATTGAGCTTTTAGACTCTCAATCTCATTCAACATGGTAGATGTCTTTTCACTGGTGTGAGCACGCA
Organism: Tanacetum coccineum; assembly: GCA_026074375.1. NCBI lineage: Eukaryota > Viridiplantae > Streptophyta > Magnoliopsida > Asterales > Asteraceae > Tanacetum > Tanacetum coccineum. The sequence continues at coordinate 55,033 of BQNB010017672.1, read as the reverse complement.
TGATCTTAATTGAGTCATACAATTCCTTGTAATGTTGTTTGACCTTTTCTAGTTCTACTCTATCGCAATCATTTTGTTCAATCAGAGCAGTGACATCTATAGCATTATAAGGCTCACGACTTCTGTCATTCACATTAGCGACTAGTTCTTTCAAGTGTCTAATCACGTTATCTTTTTCTTGAATCTGATGTTCGAGATTCTTGATTTTAAAGAATGAGTTAAAATCAGGAGCTTCCTGTGATGCTTGTGACCTTTTATTATCAAAACTTTCTTGAAGATGTTGATACTTTAATTGCAGATTTAGGTATTCCCTTTCAAGTTTTGAAATAAGTTTTGACTCATCATGAACTTTAGACATGTCAGCTTCAAGATCTAGACAACGTGATTTTGCCACATCATACAGCAGTTGAGTCGACAAACAATTAACAATCAGATTCTCATTTTCAATGAGAAGGTTTTTCTTTTCAATTTCAGCACATTGCTTGTCTACAGTATTCATGTCCACTTCGTTATTCATTTGATCAAAAATTTCTTCCATTTCTTTAACCTCTTTAAAGAGGGCTGTTTGAACTCCAACAAAGTGTTCTTTAAGGAGTATGAAAAATGAATAACTTCAGTGAGGTAACATCTTTTTGTTTGCTTCAAAACCTCTTGGCCCTCTGTTAGACCTGATGGGGTGATCTAGTTTTGCAAGTTTTGTCAATTCTAGTAAAAAGTTTGTAGTATACATAAAGATTAATCTTCACTTGACTTTTAGTTGGAAGAATTCCTGGGGACAAGCTTGACAAGGAGTATTGAGTGTATACACTGTCAATGCTGAAATTGGTTTTGGAGGCTAAGTCTCATCCATTTTCCTTTGTTGTTATCTATGGACCAATACTGTTTACTGGGGTTAAAAGAAATTATTCTTTTTGGAGCAAAGGTGCAAGAAGGTTTCTCCTTCGAGTAATCTGGGGCGGGCAATCCTAACTTTATTTTCCTCACATAGGGGCTTGCATTTTCGACAACATTCTATTCTTAGCATCACAGCTAACTCACGCTAACTTCTGAGTCCAGTATTACAGTGGGTGTATGATTGGTAGTGACAGTATATAGAAAAACATACCCATTATACAGAGCAGGCTGAGCTTGCTTGCACGATCGAGACATACGGGATTTTTTTGTAGCCATATGCTACCATTGTGCTTTTCATCATAAAAATGATTTAGGTTTACACACATTGAACTGTGTTGCACAGACAGACCTATTTGATAATCTATCTTCAATCTTATCTTTTAGCTCTTTAAGTCCAAAAATTCTTCAAGGAATTTGTCTCCTTTTGTTTTAAAACCTTTTTCAAAGATGTTACTTCTTTGTCTTTGACTTAGTAATGGTCAACTGTAGAACTATGGATATTTGTGCTGATGAAGTCAGATTTAAGGAAGTTTCCTTTCTGTTTCGTCGCGATAATGATTATTCTCATTTGTTCATCAAATTTCTGTCCATATCAGTTAATTCAAACTTTGCCCAGTTTTTCATATTCCCCGACCAGGTTCCTTATATAATCGCGACGTTCAGAGGTCACTGAGTCATTCATTACCATGTCTGGCTTATTCGTTAAGCTACTTTGTACACCCTGTTCATGCATTTCATCAAGAATAGACATTAGTGCATCATTTCGTACAGAAGATGCATTACATTGTACAACATGTTCTGCGTTGTCTTCCTCAACTTATCATACGAGAATAATATTACTATCACACCGAATAGTCAGCATCAAGTCAACAACGTAGGCTGTGTGTACATCGTTTGCATCTCTGACTTCAATGTACTACAACCATAGAATCTACAAAAGCATCAAGATCTTGTACCTCAAAATGGATCATTCAGAGTCATATGATGGCCCGCAATTCAACGTAAATTGGATCTTCAGATGTGAGGCTCGCCATGAACATGGTCTGTAAGTGGGACCTCTCATCAACTCAAGTACGAATGCATCACATTACACCAGCTTCAAAAATAAGGTCCACATGAGTGCCAAATCCTTCCTCGGTTGAATCATCCCACATCGTCATCACTTGGAACCTGATCCCCTGACAAGAAACAACTGACTGATCTTTCATCCATATCGCTCCATTCTCCTGGGCTTGCAATATAGCATCGATTGTCCGCTAAGTAGTTCCTGAATCTTGAAGTCTCTTTGGCCATGGACATTCACGTGCAATGTGCCCTAGTCCTTACAGTTGTAGCATGCTGATGGGTTTCGCATTGACCTAGAGATTAATCAAGCCTCCGCTGATCTGGAGCTCCTACATTTCCCGCTACACCATTTCCTCTATGTATTGTTTCTCTGAAAAGGTCTTCCTTGATTAGTCGCGTTGTATCTTCCACGGACATACTTGAACCACAACTTTCCGTCCTTGAACATAGGCTTTTGTTCCTTGAATTAAGACGATCTCTAAGTTGATTGTTAGTTTGAGGAAGATGTGATCTGTATGATTGAGTTGAGGAGGGCAATGTGTTGATAGACCTTTCAATCAAGTTTTCTGTTTATGAAGCTTCCTGATGTGATCCATTTGAATAGTTGTCAGCTGGAGATGGTATTCATTTTGGTGGGTTGAGGAGAATTTGGATATAGTGTTGGATACTTCTGAACATAGGCGTCCGACCCTAGTGCCAAAGGAAACATTATTTGGTTCCACTAACTGTTCCCATCATAATTATGTTCTCATTAGCATGCAGCCTCGATGTTGTTTTAAGTAGTGCATACCAACTGATCAACAGATTGACTCTATTACAAACCTCTGTTAAGGTTTGACTTCAGTTATGAAATCTACTCCACCTCAGGCAAAAAGTTGTTCACAAACTTTGAGTTAAGCTTCAACCTGGAACATGGTCATCTTGATGTTCATTATGTCATTATGAGCTTCGTAAACTATGTAGTAATCCTTGAATGTTTACTCCTTTGATTGTACGGAAAGTGTTCAAATTCAACGTATAACCTGAGATCCATGTCATCCATCGTTAACTCAGAACTTTCCGAAATCATCTTCACTTTTTTCCCCAAATGTCTTTAGCGTCAGTATAGTGAGTTGATGAGATGAGTAGAGTCCTTTGGTATAAGCCCTAGTAGGATATTGGTTGCACGAATGTCACATTATACTTTCTTTTTCCCAGCTGAAAGGTCGCTAAGACTCAAGGCACGAACTGGACCATGTTGAACTGCACCCATCAGTGTTCTCCAGCAATAACATCTGAACCGTTCCCATCTGAAATGTCCTTCTTTGATGGACTTCATAATATTCTCTCCATGTTCCTTTCCTAGACAGTAAAATGTAAACGTTGTTGGCCAGGATTTCAAAGTCTTGTTCTATCAAGCCATTGGTGGGGAGTTGTATCATAACCTGCACACTGATGTCTTCTGTGCATACTAGACTCTTGTATTATTATGATATGATATGTTTGATCGATCAATGATTAGTGATGTACGTTAAGAGTGGTCAGGTTAACGAATTCGTATTTTGTTTTTGTGATATTAAATCCCGAGTTATGTAAGATTTCAAAATTCCCAAGACAAGAATCTCAACCCGCCGCCAAAAGCTAGCCAACCGCTGCAAAAGAAATAAGCACCCCGCCGGAATTTTAAAGCAACCCCCGAACACAACTCGCTAACACCCGCCCGCGATTAGTTAAGCAACCGACCGCGAAGAATATTTTTGATCAAACCGCCGTAGAGTTTTCAATCCGCCAAGGAGTTTCCTTAAGAAATTTGTTATTTAAAATATTCAACCCGCTGATAACCTGTTCAAACCGCTGTTAAGCAAACCGCAGGTTATTAACAACTCGCCACATTGAGCAACTGCGCTATTCAAACGCCGGTAAAGCAAACGCTGCGTAGTAACACCTCCCCGCTTAGCAACTCGCCACTTAAGCAACCCTCCGAGTGTCAGAGGGTTGTGTAACCTACTCAATAAAATATATTTTTCACCAAACCACCGTGAAGAAATTCCTGGGCAACCTCCATAAGATCAACGCCGTTTTTACCACAAGAATCACCTATACTCACCCATTTGAACAATTTTGCTTGATTTCGTTTGCACAACACAATACCACAAGGTAATAGCAACTAGAAACACCCAAACTTCATCATTACAAACAACAAATTCGGAGATCTTAAAAAAACGAGCTAGAACTTTCTATGGCACACTTTTTCGAGCTAAATCAAGCAAAAATTCGCACATACACACGATCTAATCATCCCATAAGCTCTGATACCAATTGTGGTAAAATCTATATCATAACACGGAGTCGATTCTTGGATCTGGCTAGTTTCTAGAGAGAGAAACACTAGAGAGAGAATAGTCTAGAGAGAGAAAGTGTTTCTTTTGTAAATGAAATAATGAACTAGCTTGCCTCTTCTAAAGTTGGAAGAGGCTATATATATACTTAACAATAAACGGTTATGTTGTACCCGACTTAAAACCGAAAAACATACTATTAACCATTAAACTACGAGCTATAATAAACAGAAAAATACACGGGGTGACCGAGTCCTTTTTCTAATATCTAACAAAATCCTTCTAGAGTCAACATAAAACAGCTCTGCGGTAGGTGACTTGCGAGATTCTATATGAATCAAACTTGTGATAACTGGATATCGATTTTGGTCCAGTAAATGAATTGACGACTCAATCAGAAAGATAGTAACTATCTGATTCACTCATATCGTGTTGTCTGCTTTGAGATGTTCCGGTATTGAGAACAAGCAAGCATGGTGACTCTAATACATATGTGTTAGAAGATCTTACGCTTTACGCTGGAAACCATGTCAAGGAGATTCTTCTAAATTGAATCTACATGATCACAGGTCGTTCCTCACGGAATCGGAGGTTAATGCAACCATAATCTGACGAATGACAAAGCCATATTCGTCCATATCTGCTGTTTATCACTAACAATAAAATGAAGGTACAAACGACGGTGTTGCAGTCTCACTCCAGCTGAGTCAGATTCATTACAACATGCTCATAATCAAGCTACAAAGACATACTATAAGCATCAAGATTCAAGAATTAAGAAAGCTTAAGAATCAAAGACAAAGACTTCTGTAAACTCTTATATTCAAGATCTTCCTTAAAGATATCAAGATTATCAAGACAAAGATTGTTGGTCCCACTTCAACAATTCTATAGATTGAATTCCTTAAGCTTATTTAAGGTTTAGTTATATTAGATAAATCTAACACAACTATAGTAGAAACTTTGTGTGAATGTATTAAAGATTATGCGGAATCTAATCTTTAATAAGAAGAATTTTTAATGGAACAGTAAAACACAATGAAAATATAATTCAACAAAACATAAAAGCTCCAATATTATTAAGCAAATAATACGAATACTCTCAAAGTACTAGGGTTACAAAGACTTTGAATCTATGATAATTCTATGAATGACTCGTTTTGTTTTGATACATGTGTTGGTATATCAATCTTTATATCCTAGGACCTCCTTTGATACACCAATGAGTCCTAAACGGCTTACAATATTTTCCTAAGTAATCATAATCTTCTAAATAAATAACTTATACATATCTTTTACCAATATATCTCAAATAATATCACATAAGCAGTACTAACTTAACTCTAGCAGTACTAACAATTCCTCACTAGGCAGCATTAAACTCTTCAGCAGCATTAACATGTGACATCCGCCCAAGTAGTAACTTTTTGTACAAGCAGAATAACTACTTTATCATGTTTTTATTTTAAGTCTTTGAGTAGTCTTAACTTCCACTAGCAGTAGTAACTTCCTCTAGGCATAGTAAAACCCCTATTTTTTTTTTTCCCCCCCTCCATAGCCCCAGTACTAACTATTGTACTGATAGTTGTAACGATCATCAGTCATCTTAAACACTAAGAAATAATTTTCATTGAAATTCTCCAGCAGCACTAACTTTGACTGGTCAAGCATAACATCAATAAGACATAGAAATTCCAAACCATCATCAGAAGCTTTTAACCTAACTATCCTTCCCCTAACTTGATATTATCTTCAAAATCATCAAGTTATCTCTCATGAAAGCTTCATTAATCACCAGAGATCTTCTAAACACTTCATTGATTCTAAGCTGTTTTTGTGAGAAGTTTAAAAGATGATAAAGTCCCATTGAAATGATCACATTGGAGCGTTCTTGTTTAATATCTATCGGTAAATTTATAGAATGTGTAAAGGAGATATCTCTTTTCTACCACCTGTTAATGTGCATATGTTTGCATCCTTAAGGAATGAACACCACATGAGACAATATAGTTTCTAATCCAACACTCTGTAATCCTGTTAGTTCCTCCAGACTCGGTCTTCAACATGTGGTTTAAACATTGTCTTTAAATCTCCTTATAGAATCAAATCTAAGTCCTCTACTAGTCTTGTTGATCCATATTTAGCTTTTATCAATTTCCACAAAGTTTCAAAATCTTCCCTGTCAAAGCTTTTGAGCATATGACTGAAGACTAAGTACATCTTTGAACTTCTATCAGCTATGATGATCTGGTAATAGTTTTTCTTTCCTTCTTTATAAATCTTATAGTCAACAATGGTTGGAGGCTTAGTAGCCAAAGGAATAAGATCAATTGTTACTTCCTCTTCATCAGAAACAATTTTCGTGAGCTCTTTAATCTTAGTTGCTTCTTGATTATCATCCACTTCTGCTGTTTCTTGAACATCATCCACCTTTTGCTTTTTAGTGACCTCTTGTTCTAGCTCATCTCCTGCTCTCTTTGAACTACCTTCCACCAAGTTTGTTCTATAATCTACAAACATGTTCACCCTTTTGAAAGCTTTGTCAAACAATTATTTGATAGAATCAAAGTCTTTAGATTTCAAGTCTTTGCGCTTCCAACCTTCCATGTTCTTAAGGTAGGTAATCATGGTCTTCTTCTGTTAGTTTTGGTTGTGTGGTTTGTTCCTCTCTCTTCTGCACTTTTAGTTGTCAAGTGGTTTCTCTTCGCTCTAGAGTTCTTAAACAATGTTTCTTTTTGTTCATTTGTGGAATACTCTTATTCCTTATTCTTGCAGTCTTTGAGTCAACTGGTAATCAGCATCAACCTTAGCCTGAATATCATCCCATTCTTCAGTCAAGGCTACATTGGCTTCATCTTTCTCCTTTGCAAGTCTCTCCTCTTTAACAAACTCAGCTTGTAATCTAATAGCTTCTTGTTTATCAAAACTGATTTGATCTTTCTTCTTTAAAGGTTCTACCCATACTTCCTTTTTTCTTGAACTTTATCATGTGATGGTTGTGAGGAAAATGATGTTTGTTGTAGATGTACCCAGCTCAGTAATGATAATTCCTTTCCTTGGAGTTGGAATTGTAGTAGTTGTTGTAGTTGTAGCAGCATTAACCTTTGTACTGGCAGCACTAACTGGTACACTTGGCTCTTCTACAACATTGTCTTTTACCTTGGGTTTACACTTTTCAAAGCAACAAGTGCTTGAGCCAAAGTAACTTCATCAACAGTCAAATTCACATCTTTAGTAGCACTTCTTGCTCTGTAACACCATCATCACCAGTCAAAGGTATTCACATCAAACTATATCAGCACATCTTTGATCGATAAAAAGGGAAAATGAATTCATCAATCATCAACAGCATTTATCCTCCCTGTTTGGATGCATCCTCACCCAAACTTTCTTCATCTCCAGTGGATTCTACCCTAGCTGTAAGACCAACTTTGTATAACCTTTTTTGCCCATGAGTTCTTGACCTCTTTTTCTGTTCAGGCTTCTTGACCCTCCTCTTTAAACTAATAATTTCATCTTCACTTGTATGGTCTTGTCATTTACAAGAATCAAGAACTATATGATAGAAAATTGGTATATAATTCCATCATACAATAAGTTTCAGACATATCCTCATCTCTTTGAATTGTGTTACCTCTTGCGAAGCAAATATCGATTGAATGTTTAGATACATTCGTCAAATCTAGTTTGATCAATATTAACCCCTATGTTCTTAGCGATTGGGACCACCACCTAAAGATAGTTCCTAGGTAAATAGATTCATTAGTAGTTGCCTTGGATTGTGGTCTTAGCTATGTTACCATTGTCCTGCTCTGCTTCTAAGCTAGAAGCAGTAGTGGCAACCCTCACCAAATTGTCATCCAGCTCCTTATAGACAGCCTCATCTGCTACATGTTCAGTAGGACCACTAGACTGAGGTATCTGAGTGTCCTTTCTCTTTGGCTTCTTAGGTTTTTGTTTCTTTTGAGGTTGAGATGTTGATGGTTAAATAAAAGTAGGTGTGTGATGGGGATCAGTAGGATTTGTTGAACCTTCACCCATTTCTGCTTGATCTTGTACCACTATTGTTTGGAATAATGATGTTTCCCTTCTAGAAAAACCTTTCCTTACCCTTCTCATATTCCCAAATATCTTCTTAGTGTGAGAGGGAGTAATATATATTCTATTGTGAGTTAGAGCAACCCTTCAAGTTTATGTATCCAAAAAGACTGTATAACCCTGGGAAACATCAAGAATTTACCACATTATCCAAGTTCTTCACCAAACTTCAAAAATATATTTGAAAAGTTAAACTTCTGGTTGTAGCTAAATAGCATACTTGCAGCTGCCATAGTGCCACTAAACTCATTCCTTGCAGTAATCTTAGAACGTTAGGCACTGTAAAATAGTATGAATCATAAATTTCTATTGAAGTGAAAAGAATGCCTTTAGTATAAAGTAAGCTTCTGTGAAATTTTTCTCATACCAGCCATCGAGTGTAAGCTGTTCAAAGATGGTAGAATTAGGTAGACCAATCAACACCTTCAGCATCTTCTAGTTGAAGATCTCTTCTCACAGTTGATTCATTTATGATTATCTTCTTTCCATCCACTAGGGCTGTCAAAAAACTAAAATACCTTTGAGGCCCAATGATCTAGTTTTGGCTTTGACAATAGACCAGAATTGTTCTATGTACGAAATGTATATAGTGGGATTGATCATTAGTGCATATCATATAGGATTTACATTCATAAAATCCACTATCTACTCAAACCTTCACTTTCTACGGGTTTTAGCCCAATCTACTACAAATTTGAGTTATCTGCAAACTTAGATCCGGCCATTTGATGTTGGTTTTTGATGAGTGAATGATAAAATTGAGTTAGGTTGTTGATATAGAGAGTATAATGAGTGATGAAATCGATTTAAATTAGTGATTAAAACCCTAATCGAAGTATTATGAAGATAATCACCTTAACAGCATTAACTTTCGCCCAGCAGTAGTAAGTTATGCCTAGCAGCATTAATTTTTACCAGCAGTAGTAAGTTTATGCCTAGCAGCATTAACTTTCACCAGCAGTAGTAAGTTTATGCCTAGCAGTATTAACTTTCACCAGCAGTAGTAAGTTTATGCCTAACAACATTAACAAATCCAGCGGAAAGTTTATGCCTAGCAGCATTAACATTGAGTCACCTTTAATTAACTCCAATTCCATTCCAAACACTCTATTTGTTTTTAATATATTCAACTCTTTTTCTGTTTTTCAACTCACCACGTCTCTCAATTCTTTTACTCACCAAATTACTCTGTCTATTTTTATTCCACACAGCTCTCTTTCTGTTTTTATTCTCACCAAATCTCTCAATTCTTTTTCTCACCAAAACTTTCTTTCTATTTTCTCTAATAACCAGCATTATCACATCATCAATCTAACACTTTCTTTGTTTTTTCTGGCAAAATGTATCCAAAAACTCTAAGAAAATACAATCCATACGAATTTTCACAATAATCACAATATATAATTATACCAAAACTTATTAAAGTAAAACAAAAATAAAAAACTAACAGTAGAAACTCAGCAGTATTAAGTATAACTAGCAGCACTAATTATACTTAACAGCAGAAACTTTTAATGACATGAATAACAGTACTAATTCATATAAAACTCTACAAAAACATAAAGAGATAAAAGATTAAGGATTTAGCATTCCAATACTAGCAATCAAATATTGAAACCTACTTACATCAAAAGCCTTTGTAAGTAAATCTGCAACATTCTTGTCAGTATGGATTTTGACCTTTATGAATCAACTCTTTTCCATTACCCCCCAAATCCCTTAAAAAAAGAGTATAATCTCTATATGCTTTGTTTTTTAATGAAAAACAAGATTTTTAATTATGCAAATAGTACTGTTATTGTCAATAAAGATCTTGGTATGCATAAAATTGTACCCATAATCAAGTACTTGATTTTGAATTCAAAGCACTTGTCTACAGCAACTTAAAGCAGCCACATACTCAGCTTTTGTTGTGGAATTTGCAACCATTATATGTTTCTTGCACTGCCATAATATTAATCTACTTCTAAGAAGTTGACAACCTCCTGTTGTAGACTTCCTATCTAAGCTTGCTCCAGCATAATCACTATCAGTGTATGCTACCAAATCAAAAGGAGAATCTTTTGGATACCAAATGCCCAATTTTGGTTGACCTTTTTAAGTACCTAAAAATCACTTTCATGGCATGAAGGTGTGAAACTTGGATTGACTTGGTACTAGCACATGCACAACTAGAAAAACATGATGTTCAGTCTTGAAGAAGTAAGATACATCAATAACCAATCATTGACCAATACATATAAAACATCCACTTCTTTACCATCTTCTTCATTGAGCAGAGGCCATTGAGTTTTCCATTGGTGGTGCTTGCGGTCTTAACTTCTATAACCAAATTTCTTAGAATTCACCAACATATTATCATGACTAAAAAATATGCCATCCTTCTTCTGCTTCACTTGGTAGAGTCACCAAAAAGAATGTAAGTTCTCCGCATAGAACTCATCTGAAATTTCCCTCATGCATCAACGTCTCAATGCATTGTATAGCTCCTTCTTTGTTTGATACCCAAAGATGATATCATCCACATCATCAGACCAGTAAAAATATCACCTTTGTCCCTTTTTAGAATAAGGTCTTGTCATTTTCCTCCTTTGAAATCCATTATCCCAAGATAAGTTTACAAGTTTACATACTAACACTAAGAGCTGATGTAGTCCATACAAGTGCTTTTTTTCAACCTGTATAACTCTAATCATGAAAGATCAAGATCTTCAATCTTGGTGGTTTACATACATACACCTCTCTTCAATCTTTCTGAGAAAATCACTTTTACATCCTTTTGATACACCACTAAAATATTTAAAATGAAGCATACAGCTAAAAAGATAGCCTAATTGCTTTAATTCTAGCAACAGGGGCAAAAACTTTATCATAGTCAATCCTTTTCTTCTTGTGTATACCCCTAAAGACCTATTTAGTCACTATAGCCCTTTTTTCATAATTCCTCTTCATCCCTTTTATCATAATTCCTCTTTCAACCTTTTTATTCCTGAAGACCCATTTATTTGGCCTATAGCCCTTTTTCATTTGAGTAAATTCCACTAAAGTCCAAACATCTTGCAGCTTGAATTGTATAAGCTCTTTCTGCAAAGTCCACTATCCAGCTTGGATCCTTAATGTATGGAATTACCTTTTGAGGTTCTTCTTATGATAAAAAAGCAAAACAAACAAGCAGTTTTCTAAGGTCTTTATGGTTTGTTCTTTTTTGAATAGTACTAACAAACTTATATTTCCTCAAATTCTTTGACCATTCTTTCTTGTTTGTGTAAGCTATGCAAATCTCCAATCACTTATCAAGAGGATGAACTTTTAAAAATAGAATTCTTGTAGTTGGATTAGGACTGACTTGGATTGTTGTATCCAAATTGTTCATGTCAGTCTCTGCATCGTCATCTTCATTACCTCTTGAGAAGTCAAATATGTTAATATCTTCTAGAGCATGCATATTTGGATCAAATGGAAGTTCAATGCTTGTTTTTGCACCAATAACATTAACCTCATTTGTGCTAGCAGCATTAACATTGTTAGTGCTGTTAACATTATCCTCCTTCTCTTGATCTTTATATTTACTATCTTTTCTTGGATCTTCATCAACCTTCTTTCCATCATCACTTGAAGGTTTGGATCCATCATCATGAGAACTCTTTGGATCTTGGGAAAATGATGGATCAGCAGTCCATAATGGTAGCAAAATGTAATCTTTGACGGGTTTTGTCTCTTTTCTAGCTTGACCTGCACTATCACTTGCTTTTGTACCTGCAAAACCATTAGATTGTGTACATGCAACAATTGGCTTATAATTCATTATTCTTGTTAGTGCATCAATATCAAATAGCCAATTTGGTCACTCCCTGCAACATTAGGTGTAATCCATTATTATGTATATCGAAACCAAATATGGCAAGTTATCTTCCACAAATCCTTGTTCTGCTATTGAATACTCTAAAGGCTTTACTATTTAAAGAGTGTCCAACAAAGAAACCTTCATCATCCTTACCATAAAATTTACCTAAGTGATCTATGGTATTAAGAATGGTAACAGGATACCCGAATGGTCTCATAAAACTTAAAGTTGGTGTATCTAACCATGAAAAGTCCTATGGGGTCTTGTTTATGAGGCATAACTACTAACACTCTATTTTTGGCACATGCAAGAAGTATTAACTTCTTCTGCCAAAAACTAGTTGGCAACTTAAATCAAGCTAGCATATCCTGAGCAGCCTCAATAGAAGTCCTATTTCTCCCTCTCAGCAACTCCACTTTTGTTGAGGGGTTCTAGCATAACACAAAATTGTCTCAAATGCCCTTCATTTTACAAAACTGATTCATTTCTCTGTTCTTAAACTCAGTTCCATTATCACATCTAATCACCTTAACATTGTGATCTACTAGATTTTCTATCCCAGTTATAAAGAATTTAAGAATGCAACTAGTCTCCTCCGTTAGTAGCTAGAAGAGAAAACCCATGTAAACTACGTATAATCATCTGTTAGACAACTAGGAAAATACATTTTTCTATCATAAGGCTTTTTTACATATGTTGGACCAAAAAGTCCATATGCAACAAATGTAAAGGAATACTGATTGAGTTCTCTGTTTTGGTCTACAATAGATTCTCCTATGCTGCTTTCCTTTTGACAAGGCAACACAGGTTTGACATTTTCAAAGGTTTAAAAGGTAAACCTCTTATAAAGATTTCCCTTAACCAATTTATTCATGGTTTTAAAATTTAAGTGACCTAGCCTTCTATGCCAAAGTTTAGATTCATCAGATGTGGCTTTTGCAAAAAGGCAAGTTAAACCTCTTTTAGGAACTATGTTCTTTAAATCAACACTATACATATTGTTCTTTCTAGGAACTCTAAGTAAAACTTGACTTTCATCAATTAACTTAAAGTTTGGAGATAACACAATACATTCAGTGTCATTAAAAAGAACACTATTCTTTTTATCACACATTTGTGAGACACTAAAGAGATTAAACTTTAACTCTCTCATAAAATACACATTTTTATAATCTAGATTACCAGTTTTAATGGTACATTTTCCTGTGATTTTCCCTCCTTTAGGGTTCCCTCCAAAAGCAACATATCCTCCATCTATCTCTTCATAGTCTGTAAGATAGGACATGTTCCCTGTCATGTGCCTTGAGCATCCACTATCAATTACTCCTTTATCTTGTAAATCTATTTGTGGATTGCCCTGCACATCAGATAAGAAAATCAGTTTCTTTTGGGCCAGCCATCCACTGACTTGGATTCTGCTTGTGCATCATTATAATTTTTAAACGCTTGTTTATGTATGGTTGATGCACTATTGTGTTTAGAAACATGGTCTAAAACTTTATGCTTTGATTTCCAAACCCAACAAGCTGAGGCCTTAACAGCATTAAAATTATTTCCCTTAACAGCATTAACTACTACTTTTAGGCTAGCAGTATTAAATTTTTTACCCCTAACAGTATTAACCCTTTGATTAATATTACTGTTTTTAAATGCTGTGTTCTTATGAATGGGCCTCTTAACAGTTGAATGTGCTATATTAGAAAGATATGACATTGGTCTAGCAGTATTCACTATTGTTTTTAAGTGAGCAATATTAACTTGTCTAGTAGTATTAACCAATATTGCTGTTTTAGAAATATTATGTCTAGTAGTATTAATTGATACTAAGTCAGACTTCATTAGTACTACTCTTGGAACCATGTTCTTTTTAGCACAGGGGTGAGTCTTTTTAGCAAAGTTTTGATGATTCACCCTTTGAGCATTGTTCCAAACGGGTTTTACCATCCCTTGATTTTGAAACTGTTTTTGATGGTAATTGCAATCAACCTGTAAATGATCAAAGCTTCCACACACATAACAGGCTTTATTAAACATCTCAAAATTGCTTCCTAGTTTTTGAGACATCATATTGTTCTAATTTCTTTGATTGCCTCTTGGACTGTGAGTGCTTTATCTATGTTGCTCAATTTGTTTAACAGTTTTCCTAGCAGTTTTTTCTTGTTTCTTATATTTGACAAACTCTTTCTTAACAATACTAGGCCTAACTGTTTTCTTTTTAATTTTAGGCTGAGACACATCCTCTTCCTCATCATCAGACACCCAGTCTTTAATAATTAAGGCATCATCACACTTCCTAACTACCTTGGGCTCTTCTTCACTAAACATAGCTTTACAGTTCTTAACTAGAGGCTCATTAACAAAATCATCTAAACCAGTAAAAGACAAGTCAAGTGTTGGAAGCATGAAATTTTTCAACACATAGCTTATTAAACAAACATCATCTAAACCATAAAAGACAAATAAGGTGGTTGAAGCATGAAATTCCATGTGTAGGGAGCAGTGGAACTGCATTAGTTATTTTTCATCAATCCTAACCTTTCTTGCAATTGTCAACTATCTAACACTCTATGAGCTTATCTAAACTTTTAGATGCATTTTCAAATTTATCTACATTAACTTGAATACTATCTTTTTCTTTTTGAATTTTTTCAAGCTTCTTTCTAAGCTCTCTAATAGTTTATTTCGCTTCCCTCCTCTTCTACATTTCTCTCTCTCCTCCTTCTTCTTCTCTTCCTCTTTCTCTTCTCTATTCTTTCGAACTTCTTGAATATCCATTTTAAGCATTAAAATGTTTCTACATAAACAACTCATTCTTTTTTTTTATAAAATTCAAGTTTTTCTTCCACTGATTCTAAACTTGTTTTATAACCTAAAACCATTAAACTAGATTTCTCTAAATCTCTTAATAGTTTATCATTTTGATATTTAAGTAATTTAACAGTTTCCATACAAGATTTTGAACAATTTGAATCATTGGATAGCTATGAGTCAGGACTTGAAGATGAGTAAACCATGAGTGCATAATTAGGTCCTTCCTATGTCTGATCACTCCATTCATGTCCACCAAGACCATCACATGACACCAAAGATGTGGAAGTAGTTGTTTCCACAGGCACACTCCTTCTTGAGACTTCTTTTTTCTTGTTGTCTTGATTTCTTGAAGCTCTATACTCCTTAGCAAAATGTCCTCTCTTGTGGCAGTTGTAGCACTCCACTTTGGACTTATCAAAACCAATAGTCTCATTGCCATTAACAGTAAGCTTCCTTCCTGTATTCTTCAAAACCCTCTAAGCTCTCATAGTCAACACAACATGTCATTTTTGCCATCTCACATTCCATCTCTTCTATGTCACCAGGATGGATTTGTTGCAAGTCCTCATGTGCAAGTTGAGGACTATTTGGTTGACTAGCAAAGAATGAACAAATAACAACATCACTCAAGTTATTAATATTTGTAAAGTTAGCAGCATGATCTTGCTTAAAAAAAACAAAGGGTTAAAAGTAAACTAAGTAAAATCTAAATATTAAATATGAAAATTGTTTAGAAGATGAAGGGCCAAAAGTGGAAAATTGGAATTATAAAAAATAAAAAAACGTTTTCCCTCCTTTTACATCATCTTCGTCATTTCAAAAATAAGAATATAAGTCGTTTTGTGTTATTGATCTCGCGGAGTGATACGGTAAGCGTCGGTGAAAACCGAATATACCACGATGATCGAAACGACGACACGGTCACAATGAGATAGGTCACGAGTCCCTTCGTTTAACGTCACTCGAAACCGAAAAACCCGAAATACGTTAAAACGTTAAGATATTGTGTTCCCTCGTTCGGTCCTCAAAAATCTTGCTCGTTCGGTCCTTTATATGTGGCTCGTTCGATCCTTACTAGTATGTTGCTCGTTCGATTGAGACACCACAAACTCGATCTTTTCGTCCTTGCGTTTTGCTTAGCCACACACTAAATAAACACTAAGTCGAACACTAAATCGAACCAAATCTAAGTAACCATATCGAACCACTTTGCTTACTAAAGACAAACGAAAACCACGAAACAAAGCTTACAAATACGAAAATAACAATTAAAAACTAACAAAAACTAAACCCACCCGTGGCGAATGATACCAAATGTAGGTTACCCTTAATCACTTTCACTTCATTATTGAAACAAGAAATTAAGATGAGAAGATATGAAGAATTGTAGAGAGAAGTTAGAGAGAGAAAGTAGAGAGAAGAATGAGAGTTGGATAATTCTTACAAATGAGAAAAATAACAAATGAGAATCAACACCCTCTCCATACTTGGAGAGGGGTATTTATACTTAATACCAAGAGGCTTTCATGCCTTGGTATTTCTACGGGCCGGGCTCGGGATTACTTGGGCTTTCGCCCGATACACGTGACCGGTTAGATTACATTTAAGAGCCCGTTTACCCGTGTAGCCTATTACAACGTATAATTAATTAAGTGACCGAGACCTAATATAATGAACGAACTTCCATTGTTCGACTCAATATATTTTGAGGCTAACAATCTCCCCCGAAGTGAGTTCATTGTGACACTCCTTCGTGAGATCAATGAGATTGCACTAGAACTAAACAAAAACTAAACCCACCCGTGGCGAATGATACCGAATGTCGGTAACCCAATATCACTTTCACTTCATATCCGAAACTAGAAAATAAGATGAGAAAATATGGAAGAATTTTAGAGAGAAGTTAGAGAGAGAAAGGTAGAGAGAAGAAAAAGATGGATGATTACTTGCAAAATTACAAATGAGAATTAACAAGAACCAACCCCCTCTCCATACTTGGAGAGGGGTATTTATAGTTAATACCAAGAGGCTTTCATGCCTTGGTATTTCTACGGGCCGGGCTCGGGATTACTTGGGCTTTCGCCCGATACACGTGACCGGTTAGATTACATTTAAGACACTTGCTGAGGCAGTGAATGCTTGAAAGAAGTTGGTGTTACTCAAGATGTCCACTGATATCTGAAAGATGGGGTTCTTTTAAATCTTTTGAGCATTGAAAAGAAGGTTGCTTTTCTCGATTATTAACCACTGAGAGCGAGGTACAATCTGCTCATCTGTTCTTGTCGGTGGTTGAGTGGGAACATTTTGTTCTGCCATCGTGTTCTGCAAAAGAGTATTTAACAAAGAAGACAAACATTGCAGAGAAACGATGTTAGAGAGAACTTTAGCATTGATTAAAGTCATGTCATTCCACGATTGATTAAAAACAGAGGTAACTCTGGTTTGATGAAAATCTACATTTGAGGACACAGGATGCAGAATTATCCAACAGGATCAATTACTTGTTAACTAAGCCCGGATGGGGTTTAGAAAAGCAACTGGGTCATTCGAAGGGGCCTTGATAGATTATTGGGCCTAATGGGCCAAAATTATGAAACTTAGCCCAAACCGCCGCCAGGCAGAATGCCAACCCGCCGTTAGGAGAATCGAGCAAACCGCCGCGAGGAAGGCACTAAACCGCCATGAATAAAATTTGAAAAGGGCGGGTTGAATATTTTAATATATAAATTTTTTTTGACCAAACCGCCGAGAGACGGTGGTTTACCTGTTGGAATAAAATAATAGAAAATTATGGCAACCCGCTGTTAGTCAACCCGCCATTAGACAACTCGCTGTGAATCAACCCGCCTTTAGGCAACTCGCTGTGAATCAACCCGCCATTAGGCAACTCGCTGTTAATCAACCCGCCATTAGGCAACTCGCTGTGAATCAACCCGCCATATGAACCAGCGGGTTGAATAAGTTATTAAAAAAATAATAAATTCAACCAAACCGCCGTGGTGCGGCGGTTTCCTTGAAAACATTAAAATAATAATAAGATAACCAACTCGCCACCTAGAAACATAAGCAACTCGCCATTCGGACAGATTTCTTAAAATTCAAACCACGCACCTCCTTTGTCAAAACTAATCACATCCTAAGGCATTTCTAGGCTTTCCTACGCATAAG
Source organism: Tanacetum coccineum (assembly GCA_026074375.1). Lineage (NCBI taxonomy): Eukaryota > Viridiplantae > Streptophyta > Magnoliopsida > Asterales > Asteraceae > Tanacetum > Tanacetum coccineum. Next base: position 36,835 of record BQNB010017672.1, on the reverse strand, counting down.
ATACACATTACTACCATTCTTTCCATCAAACACACAGACTTTTACTTTCTAAAAGACAACCCGCCATTAAGAAACATAGGCAAATCATTCACTATTGTTTGAGATAGAAATCCACACATCAAAACTTATTAATATATGCCTTATGAACAATTCCCAGCAACTAAATCACACCTTACAACACTACATTGGCATTTTCATCTAAAACGACCCTAGATCTATTTTTTCTACACTTTTTAATGTGTTTTCATTCGATTCCATTGATACACACATAGAATAAATGATATAGATTAAAGTTCGATAAATACCTTTGCAAGAAACACTGGAAATCAAAGATTTGAGGCTTTGTTCTTGGCGGCGAGTTGCGTGAGAGTGTGTGTGTGTTTTATCGTTGACTGGATTTTGAACAGTTTGACCAAAAACCAACTCGCCGCCTCTTTTATATCCTAAGTTTGCAAGTTGGCAGATTCAGTCCCTTAGGTTTCCATCTTCTTTTAATTTTTGTTTTAAGTATTTCTAAGGATCTTCTAAGTTTAGGCAATTGGCCAATTTAGTCCCTATTGGTTAATAAGGCTAGGAAACAAAAAGCAAATTGCTTTTAAACCCTAATCATTATAACTATAGATAACTTTGGACCTTTGAGTTAAAATTAATTAACTCCCCTTCAAATATTAACCCATTAGAATACAACAACCATCTTATAATTACACTTTCATAGCATACAACCTTGTGTGATGAAGCAAATTTTCACATTCACTCTCCCCCTCAAACAACGACCCGTTTTCTATTGAAAGAGCTGTAGTCGTTGATTGAGATGAAAAGATCAGGCGAACAGCTCTACCATCACCATTGTATTACTATACTCCCATAATGCTTGGATATGAAGTAATCCATGCCCAGAGATCAAACCGGGTTGCAATTTGAAGTAATTGCAAGCCTTTTAGTAATTCCAAATGACTTAAAATATTTACTAAGCCCCCTCCCCTTTTTTTTATATGTATAACATATGTACCAAGGATACATGAAGGCACTTCGTTTAATCATCTTCTCCTTCTTAAAGGCGTCTGAGAGTTTCAGGGTTCAAACTCTTCATGCCCAGGCGTGGAAGAAGAAATTCGAACCGTTCTCTTGGTAAAGCTTTGGTGAGAATGTCCGCAAGTTGATAGTTCATTTCCAAGAAGTAGAGTTCAACCACTCTATTTTCTACTTGCTCTCGGATGAAATGGTGACGTATGTCGATGTGTTTTGATCGAGAGTGTTGGACATTGTTACAGCAAAGAGCAATTGCACTCTTGTTATCACAGTACAGAGGAATTTTATTGAAGTCAAATCCGTAGTCTTTGAGCTGATAGGAATTTTATTGAGTCAAATCAGTTAGTTCTTTGAGCTGTGATCGCTTCCAAGGATTTGAGCAAAAACAATCTAGACATGGTGATGTATTAGCCTCTGTTGTTGATATGCCATGCTTCTTTTGCCTTCTTTGATGATCAGCCTAAACACTATCTATCTTAAGAAACTGAGGCAACTTCCCGATTAATTCTTCTTGAATCTTGACATCACCTCATGTCAGATTGCATATGCTGTTAGGTGAGATGGCGTTGTCTTTCGGATACCAAAGGCCCATGTTAATGGTTCCTTTCAAAGTACCGAAAGGACACGTTTGATAGCTTCAAAGGCTTTTGGTAGGATTAGCCTGATATCTAGCACACATGCACACAGCCGAATACAAGGTCTGGTCTACTGGCTGTAAGGTACATTAGTGAGCCAGTCCATTCCTCTAATCGAGTTGGTCACTGAAAATCCACATGTGATCCTCGTCCAGTTTCATTCGATCACCATTGGTGTATCGGACCGGGTCAGTGAGATCCATTCTCCATATTTCTTTAAGGTTTTGAGAGCATATTTTGCCTGGTTAATATAGATGCCTCTGAGACTTTGAGAGACTTGTAGTCCTAAGAAAAACGAGAGTTCATTTCTTTGGAAAATATGTGACACGCATTATGATCTGTTGAGGCAAAAATGATGTCATCTACGTATATTTGAACAAGTAGAATATGTTTGCTATTTGAGTGTGAAATAGCGTTGATCCCGGCCACCCTTGATGAAATTGTTGGCCAAAAGGACATTTGAGAGTGTGGGCTTACTCCACGCCCTTGGTGCCTGCTTTAGCCCATAAAGAGCCTTCTTCAGACGATAGACGTGAGTAGGATTATCCTGGTCTTCAAAAATCCTTCAGGCTGATGACAATGAATTCTTCTTGAGATCACCATTCAGAAAAGCAGTTTTGACATCCATTTGATAGATGATCATATTCTTGGTTGCGGCATTGGCAATGAAGATTCTGATGGCCTCTATTCGTGCAACTGGAGCAAACGATTCTTCAAAATCAATGCCTTCCTCCTGACGATATCCCTTTGCAACCAACCGAGCTTTATTTTTTAGTACATCACCATATTCATCAAGTTTCAATTTTGTTTTGATTCCACTTGAGACGATAACCATAAACATAGATGGTCGAGGTTACTAATTCCCATACTTCAGACGATCAAATATCGTGGGAATTTATCTTGCATGGCTTGAAACCAGCATTCTTTATCACGGCATTTTGAAGTTCTGGGTCCGACTTTGGACAGTTCCGTATGGAAACAGCACCATAAAGCATCGGATGCTAACTGTTTTCTGGTAGAGACAGGACGAGAGGGATTGCCAATGATGTTATCCAGAGGATGATCTTTGGTCCATCTTTTGAGATGATCTGGTGGGTAATTAACTTGGTTGGGTTCCGCTGAATTAACATTCCCAGATGATGACTGTGCCGAACCTGGATCTCCAGTAACAAGGTTATGTGAAGGATGTAGAACATCGTGATTGATTGGGGGGTCTTCGTGAGTGGGTTCTTCTGCAATTTCTTGATGTCGGACTGGATGATGCATATCTGATGTTGACGATGAAGCACTTGTAGACGGTGCATCTTGAGCAATCGTTGTAGACAAAGATGTACCTGGTGGAACAACTTGAGCGTTAATTTCAGTAGCAGAAGGTACTGGTTCATTGACTCGAGATTGTTCAAGGTATTCATCAAACATTGGTTGAAATAACATCTCCAGCTCTTTATCGGTTGGAGCGAGCCCTGATTTGAGTTGTCCAGGGGTCATGATGAAAGGCTCGGGTCCTGAACTCATGCGTACAGGAGCCATTGACTGATGCATCTCATCGAATGTGACGTGAATTGTTTCCATTAATCGACGAGTTCTCTTGTTGTAGATTCTATAGCCCTTCATGCTCAGGAGATAACCCAACGAAAATCCCAATGTCAGCTTTGGCTTGAAATTTTCCTGGATCTTCGCTATTCATTTGTAGGATAGCCAGACACCAAATGTAACACCCCAAAATATGACAAGCAGCGGAATACCATTGGGGTGCTACTCATACTACACAGCCGCTAGATACAAGAGAAACGACTTAAATGTTGTCGTTGTAAAACAATCTCGTGGATTTTCTGAAATCAAAATAATAGTTGTCCCATAATTGCATCACAATGAAAATCTTGAAAGCAACACAACGAGTTTTGATCGTTTGTAGAAACCCAAGTATGAAATCTTGTCAATTTAGACTCCAATGCACATCAGGAAGTTCAAGCATTTAATTCACCTGAGAAAAACATGCTTAGATAGTGTCAACTTTAAAGTTGGTGTTGTTTCAGTAGGTTTCTGTAAATAAAACGTTCGTTCCAATATGTATCTGCCCACTGTCCTTCTATTTCAGTGTCATTAAAACGTTTGTGACTACTGTCTCCCTACAGTATCATAAAATAATTGTGTGACCATTTAAATCCTTAAATGTCCTCCCAAAATATACGTATGATTTTTAGAAATCCATTAGCTGTAAAATATGCAAGACCATTTCTATCCCCAAATAGTCTCAAAATGTACGTATCAAAGTTGGATCACAAATATCCAAAGTATGTATTGCCCACTTTATTTCTTAATGTGTATAAAAATCATGTTTCCATTACTCCTAAGTTCATAAAACTGATGCACTAATATAACAGTAAGAGTTTATATGTAAGTGTTGTGGGCCCCGTAGGCTCAATCAATCGTAATCCGACATGTTATAACGTTCGTTTGCCCAGTGATAGCTAATCACCCGAACGGATCCCGAATAGATCTATTTGTATCATTCGTGTGGACATCACGTTATAACGTTCGTTGCCGGCGATAGCTAATCACCCGAACAGGGATCCGCACCCGAATAGATCTATTTCATATCTTCGCCTCACCATCCATGTGTATTTTCAGTACATGTCGCTGTGAAGTAGAATTTGTATGTACCCATCACAGGTATACCCTCCAAGGAATACACGGGAGTAATGATTATGTAACCCCTCACAGGTGTCCCCTCAAGGATTCACGGGCAATAGTGAATAGTACCCACTCACAGGTGTCCCCGCATGGACCACCGGGCAGAATTGCCCGTATGTACCCTCGGGCACTTACTTGTAATTATCAGTTCAATCCACTTAAGCTAATCCGTAATCATATGAGTGAAAATAAAGATGTTGCGTTCATAACTGAAAACAAGTATCGTATCTCACCGCGAGATATGAGAATGAGTGTGGAATTCAACCAAGTAAATGCGCTTGTAAACATGTATGCAAATGAGTTGTGAATGAGCTACGTACGAGGTTTTATAACTCAAAACACGTAATTGAATTTGTAAAAGCCATGTTCTCTACCCAAAATATATGTAAAACATGTAAAACATGGGGCTATGAAACTCACCTTGATATTGAAGAACGACTGATCGGTAGGCATCTAATTCACATTGATGATGAAGAACGATTGACAGATAGGCATCTAATATGCACAATACGAACAGAAGACGAAGCTGCCTGACCGTGAAGATGCAGCTTAACTTATCGGCTAAGTTCCCACTATGGCCCTAGGTTAATGTGTTTGGGTTTCCGGTGAATTGTTATGTAACGCGACGCGTTGGCCAAAGATTTAGATTTAAGTTGTATGGTTGGTGGTTGGTTAAATAAATAAATTGAAAATATACCCAAAGTGTGTAATATATATTCTTATATATTACATATGAAAAATAAACCATTGTATAAAGTCGTACCGCGGAATTATATAATAAAAGCCAGACAACTTCAAGGATAAATGTTGAACTGTATAATATTGGCTGTTATTATATAAAAAGAGTGAGCGTAATTAATTAAACCAATTATTTCGACAACTCCTTTTAATTATTAGCAAGTCCTTGTGACACACGCTCTTCAAGTTATAAATTCAAACACACGACCTTTGTAAACTTTTCAATAGATTATGGTGTTACCTTATAGCTGAAAATTATAAAATATAAAATAATATTTTATAAACTTTTATTTCGTTCCTCGGACAGGTCGCGTCTAAAATGGTGATTCAATGTAAAGTATGTTTCTTTCGTTCGTTTCCTGGTTATTGATAATACCATTTAATATATCTTAGAACATTCTTAATTTCCTTTTTATCGGTTCTCTAAAATAATTGAGTTTTAGTGAATCGTAAAATATAGAAAATTATGTTAAATGTCATCATGAAATTTCCCGTTTATATACGTTTTCGTTTTCGCAAACTCTACGTTTTCCCTTATTCAATATATGTAGCAATCATTTCGCCTTCCAATATTTCAAATGCCGCGTGTTTCCAGATATAAACATACATTTATATTCACAGTTTTTATAGCTAACTCGAAAAATAATAATTATCATATTTGTGTAAACTTTAACCACCATTTTTTATCTGTTTTAATAATATAAACCTGATGTTTTATTTAATTTCGTTTTGCATTTAGTCCAATGGCAATTTATGTTAACCCAAAGCACCCTTGGGTTAGTCCAGCTCACCCAAGACACTCCACGCTGTGGTTCTGACCGCCGTACCTAAAACACCCCTATACGGCTTTCCTGCTAAACAAACACACCCTTTAGTGTTTATGTCCAAAACAACACAACCTAAATGGTGGTATCCACTAACCACAAAACGCCCCCCTGTGGGCTGTTAACCGTCGAAACAAACACCCCCTTGGGCTGCCAACCCCGAAACCAAACACCCCCTTTTGTTATAAACCATACGCACCCCTTTTTGGTGAACTCAGACCCAAACGCGCCCTTATGGTTGTTTTAACACAACCAAACGCACCCCTGTTGGTGAACTCAGACCCCAAACGCGCCCTTAGCTGGTGACAGCAACCAAAAAGCACCCTGGTTGGCTGCTATAAACCCCACGCACCCTAACGGGGTGGCTGACACAAACAAACGCACCCTTGCTGAGTCAACACCAACCAACGAACAACCCCATGCCTGTTATAACTCTACCCCGAACCTCACCTTTTCTTTATTATCCAAATCCTACACAACCCTGATGGTTTTTTCTTCTTTTCTTTTTTTTTTTTTTTTTTTTTTCTGTCGAAACCAACCCGACACCCTCCCCGGCTGTCAACAGTCAAACCCGACGCGAACCACACCCACCCTTATAGTGGTTGAGGAACACCACCGACACACCCTCGTGGTGACTCTTGCTGCCACCCAAACGGACGCACCCCCCTTGGTGCTTATCATAACCAAACGCACCCTTGAGGTGTTATAATAAACCACAACGCACCATTGGTGCATGCGGTAGCCAAAAAACGCTCCTTGCTGTGATAGTATAAAAGCAAACGTTGTCCCTCGTTGATGCTAGCTGAAACCACAGAAAACGAACCCACCCACCGTTGTTGGTGGTTATAAAACCACGCGCACCCTTGGGAGGTGGCGGTTGTGGTGGTGGTTTCGGTGGAGATGGGGGCGGGGTGACGGGGTGATGATGATGATGTAGATGGTGTATGACGATGGTGATGGTGGCGTGGCTGTTGGTGGTGACGTGGGGGTGGTGGTGGCGCGTGAAGGAGAGTGATGTAGGGGATTGAGTAGATCGGGTGGTGAGGACCATTTTCGGGTTTGGCCGGAAAGCTCGCCGGAAAAGTTTTCCGGCGGTGGCCGGCGGCGGTGGAGTAGCCGGACATGGGAGGAGGGAGAGAGAGATTAAGGGGAGTGTGTGTATATATGAGAGATGAAATGAGAAAAAAATATATAACTTTTTATTTATATTAAAACTTTATAATAAATGTGGCAAGTCTCAAATAGTGTAGGGTTTATTGTGTAACTTTTTAGTATACTTTTTGATAGAAGCGGTTCGGGACTCATTTGAGCGACTTAACGGATGATTCAACGCACGAAACTTGCGCCATTGTTTTTCGAATCATTTTTCTGATAAAAATGAGTATTCACTTGATAATATTTCATAAATATTTTATAACATTTAATAAAATATCTGTTATTCATTTTATGAACCGGTTTCGCTTCGTCCGAAATAAAATGGATTTCAACCCGAGTATTCGCGTTATCCACAACGCTTTTAATTAAAATGATGACTAATTTATTTAATATTTTTATTAAATAAATACTGATAATTAAAAACAAATTTAATTGTTTTTGTGTGTCCGCGTTGTATATTGTTCGAATAATCTTTGCGGTGCTGTTTTAGCCCTTTTCGGCTCGTTTCCAGGTCTCGGGCAAAACTGAAAAGTTGTCAGGAATGTCGTTTCACATCGAATTGCTTTAGGGTCCGAGCTGTGAAAACGTGATTTAGATGGTTGTTTTTGTAAGTCAAGCCAGACCTTAAAAGTCAAGGGTAAATCGTTTCTAAAAATCAAAAATTCTCGGAGTTACAGTTACTATCCCCTTAAAGAAATTCTCGTACCGAGATTAGTATTTGTGTTATCCGCTTAGTGTGTCTAAGAAAAGACTTAAGATTTACTAAACCAGTTGAACATGACGCTGATAACTTTATTCAGCAATATCTGGTGTTTCGACAACCTTCTTTAATATACATAAATTTCGGCTAGGTTGACCAGGATATCCAATCCATTAGAATAGGTATCTTAGGGAAACATCGTTTCAAGGTTTATAATTGGTATAAATGCTTTATGAAGAAAGCCTCTTAATAGTGAACACACCAAAGGAGAATGTGTAGTCGCGTGGTTATGTCTTAAGGCAGAGTCTCGTTTCTGCTATCTGTAATGTTCGATCATTAATAACGGATGAGGCTAAAGGATGTAAGTATCCAACTTACTTGGCAGTACTAAATAGTACCATGACTTAAATTGGTGTTTTATATATATCATTTTTCCCCTTTAAATATAATATCTCCCATCTTCACCATTTGGTATGCACTGTATAATTCCACTGAATACTATACCTACATGTGCTTATCTCGTTTACGGTGGGAGTTGCATTACCTATTGGATAAAGTTGTACCAGCTGGGACCGCTCCGGGACCCAACAACAGCAACCATAATGATAAATAACTTACAAACAAAATGGTGATGGGATGCAGAGGGTGAGGACCCTCCGAGAAACAATATCCCCAGAATAAATTTCAACAAATGGGAGGAGCTCGCGGAAGAGCTATTATGATAAGTGACGAAATATCGTACTCAGTCTGTTAACTCCACAGACAGTTCATGATTGCAAGGATTTGCAATGGCAAAAGTAATAACTTAAGAATGAAATAAGGTCGTTCCAAACGAGGCCTTAAGATTTCTGCGGTGTGGCAAGACACTATTGTGCTTCCAAACCTTTTTAACGAATTCCGGTGATTATCGAGTTCAAGTTCATACTCGTCTCATATCGGATACCATTAAGCCCACTCATTTATAATTCATTACTTACATAAAGGAGCGTCCTAATTTATGTAAGTAAGAAACGATAAACTTATGGTTCGGGGATTTACAATTTATTTATTTAAATGAAGAGGCGTCCCAATCCTTTCAAATAAATAGATTATAAATCACCCTACTTAATAATCCCGATGCAATACGCGTACTCACCTAACCTTCCAGGTGATGGATAACATGACGCTGCATGTGCTCTAATGAGTATGGGACGAGTGTTCAAAACTCGTTTTCGGAGACGAAGAGTAAAACTATCAGAGAACTCACATAGTGTTCAAGATTGTTAATAAGTACTCGGTTAGAGTAAGTAAGGTAAAAGTCTCGATGAACCAGTCAACATAGCAATTATCATATAAATCCCCCTTTACTAGTCCCGACCATACAAGACTTGTAATTACTTGATTCACACATAATTCTATGTAAAACTAGGAACTGTAACGAGCCTTTGTTAACTTAACATTATCTATCAAACCCTCATATTACAAAGTCAGGCCCATAAAGACTTGTAAATTCTTAGATTAATACATAATTACATTTAACAAAAATTATGACGGCTTCGGTACCACGCTATTATAAGCATATGAAGGAAATAATATCTTCTTAAAGACAATTGTTTAAGTTACATGTCTGAGATGATAAGCGAGGACCATTGTTTAAACTTACAATGTCTGAGATATTAAATGAGACCATTGTGCGACCTACTATGTCTAAGAAGTAAACGAGACCATTGTGTAACTCACAATGTCTGAGTTATAATTGAGACCATTGTGCAACTCACAATGTCTAAGAAGTAAAATGAGACCATTGTATAACTCACAATGTCTTAAGAAGTGCTCTGGTATTTATATAAATAACTCTTATATAAAATAAACGTGCGATGTAAGCTAAAAAAATGTATGAATATATATTACATATATGTATGTCACGTAAAGCACTTAATGAGCAGGCACGTAATGTTAAGCTCATAAGCAAAGTAGCGTGTATGCACTTTTAAAAATGTTTGATGTGATGCATGTTTGTGAAACGACTATAGTCTAGAGTAAAATATTGCAACCTAGTTCCTATAGCAGTGCTCTGTTACCAATCTGTAAACACCCCCAAATAATATGACAACCGACAGCGGTATACCAATTGGGGTGCTACTTTATAATACACAGCGCTTGATACAAGAGAACGAACCTCTAAATGGTGTCGTTTGTAAACTCATCTCGTGGATTTTCTAAAATCAAAATAATAGTTGTCCCATAACTGCATCACAATGAAAATCTTGAAAGCAACACAACGAGTTTTGATCGTTTGTAGAAACCCAAGTATGAAATCTTGTCAATTTAGACTCCAATGCACATCAGGAAGTTCAAGCATTTAATTCACCTGAGGGAAAATAACATGCTTAAAAGTGTCAACATTAAAGTTGGTGAGTTCATAGGTTTCTGTAAATATAAACGTTAGTTCCAATAAATGTATCTGCCCACTGTATCATTACAGTGTCATATAAAAACGTTTAGTGACTACTGTCTCCCTACAGTATCATAAAATAATTGTGTGACCATTTAAATCCTTAAATGTCCTCCCAAAATATACGTATGATTTTTAGAAATCCATTAGCTGTAAAATATGCAAGACCATTTCTATCCCCAAATAGTCTCAAAATGTACGTATCAAAGTTGGATCACAAATATCCAAAGTATGTATTGCCACTTTATTCATATGTGTATAAAATCATGATTTCCATTACTCTAAGTTCATGAAACTGATGCACTAATATAACAGTAAGAGTTCATATGTAAGTGTTGTGGGCCCCGTAGGCTCAACCAATCGTAATCCGACATGTTATAACGTTCGTTTGCCCAGTGATAGCTAATCACCCGAACGGGGATTGTCAATCCCGAATAGATCTATTTGTATCATTCGTGTGGACATCACGTTATAACGTTCGTTGCCGGCGATAGCTAATCACCCGAACAGGGATCCGCACCCGAATAGATCTATTTCATAACATTCGCGCTCACCCTCCAAGTGATTTACAGTTCATGACGCTGTGACGTAGACTTGTATGTACCCATCACAGGTATCCCCTCCAAGAACACCCGGGCAGTAATGATTATGTACCCCTCACCCCTCCAAGGATTACCGGGCAGTAGTGAATATGTACCCCTCACAGGTGTCCCCTCCAAGGACCACCGGGCAGAATTGCGTATGTACCCCTCGGGCACTTACTTGTAATTATCAGTTCAATCCACTTAAGCTAATCCGTAATCATATGAGTGAAAATAAAGATGTTGCGTTCATAACTAAAAACAAGTATCGTATCTCACCGCGAGATATGAGAATGAGTGTGGAATTCAACCAAGTAAATGCGCTTGTAAACATGTATGCAAACGAGTTGTGAATGAGCACGTAACGAGTTTAAATCAAACACGTAATTGAATTTGTAACAAGCATGTTCTCACCCCAAAATATATGTAAAACATGTAAAACGTGGGGCTATGAAACTCAACCTTGATATTGAGACGAATTGATAGGTAGGCATCTAATCTCACATGATGATGAAGAACGATTGGAGATATGCATTAATTGTACATCGACGAACGGAACCGGAGCTGCTTACCGAGAAGCTGCAGCTTAATTAACGGCTAAGTCCCACTAGCCTTGGATCATTGTGTGTGGGATTTCCGGTTGAATTGTTATGTCAAAACGGACGCGTTGATAAAGATTTAGATTTAACGTTGTAATGGTTTGGTGGTTGGTTAAATAAATAAATTGAAAATATACCCAAAGTGTGTAATATATATTCTATATATATTACATATGAAAAATAAACCATTGTATAACTCGTACCGCGAATTATATAATAAAGACAGACAACTCAAGGATTAATGAAAATGTATAATAATTTGCAAGTATTATATAAAAGTGAGAGTAAATAATTGAGATCTCATCCAAAGGATTTGAGCACAACATCCAGACATTGCAATGTATTCCGCCTCTGTTGTTGAGATGGCCGTGCTTCTTTGCTTCTTTGATGACCAGCTAACCAATCTATCTCCAAGAAACTGAGCACTTCCCGACGTACTTCTTCTTGAATCTTGACATCCCGCATGATCCGCATCTGCATAAGCTGTTAGTGACATGGCATTGTCTTTCAGATACCAAAGACCCATGTTAATGGTTCCTTTCAAGTACCGAAAGACACGTTTGATAGCTTCAAAGTGCTTTTTGGTAGGCTTAGCCTGATATCTAGCACACATGCAAACGACGAATACAAGGTCGGGTCTACTGGCTGTAAGGTACATAAGGGAGCCAACCATTCCTCTGAATCGAGTTTGGTCAACTGGAATCCCCATGAGATCCTCGTCCAGTTTCAATCGATCCACCATTGGTGTATCGACAGGGTCAGAGAGATCCATTCCATATTTCTTTAAGGTTTCGAGAGCATATTTTGCTTGGTTAATAAAGATGCCTCCGGGACTTTGAGAAACTTGTAGTCCTAAGAAAAACGACATTTGTCCCATCATCGACATCTGAAATTTGGAGCTCATCTCTTTTGAAAATGTGTTACACGCATTATTATCTGTTGAGGCAAAAATGATGTCATCTACGTATATTTGAACAAGTAGAATATGTTTGCCTGATTTGCGTGTGAATAGCGTTGGATCCACGGCGCCCTTGAAGAAATTGTTGGCCAACAGGAACTTTGAGAGTGTGTCATACCACGCCCTTGGTGCCTGCTTTAGCCCATAAAGAGCCTTCTTCAGACGATAGACGTGAGTAGGATTTTCCTGGTCTTCAAATCCTTCAGGCTGACTGACAAAGACTTCTTCTTGAAGGTCACCATTCAGAAAAGCAGTTTTGACATCCATCTGGTAGATGATCATATTCTTGGTTGCAGCATTGGCAATGAATATTCTGATGGCCTCTATCCGTGCAACTGGAGCAAACGATTCTTCAAAATCAATACCTTCCTCCTGACGATATCCCTTTGCAACTAATCGAGCTTTGTTTTTCAGTACATCACCATATTCATCAAGCTTCACTTTGTAGATCCACTTGAGAGCGATAACCATAACATAGATTGGGCGAGGTACTAATTCCCATACTTCAAGTCGATTGATCCGCTCAGACTATACCTTAAAATACATATAATATAATAAAATATCAAATATATAGTAAGAATGGTCTAAAAGCAGAGTCACGTGAGTAGGATTATCCTGGTCTTCAAATCCTTCAGGCTGACTGACAAAGACTTCTTCTTGAAGATCACCATTCAGAAAAGCAGTTTTGACATCCATCTGGTAGATGATCATATTCTTGGTTGCAGCATTGGCAATGAATATTCTGATGGCCTCTATCCGTGCAACTGGAGCAAACGATTCTTCAAAATCAATACCTTCCTCCTGACGATATCCCTTTGCAACTAACCGAGCTTTGTTTTTCAGTACATCACCATATTCATCAAGCTTCACTTTGTAGATCCACTTGAGAGCGATAACCATAACATAGATTGGGCGAGGTACTAATTCCCATACTTCAAGTCGATCAAATTCGTGAATTTCATCTTGCATGGCTTGAAACCAGCAGTCTTCTATCACGGCCATTTTGAAGTTCTTGGGTTCGACTTTGGACAGTTCAGTATGGAAACAGCACCACAAAGCATCGGATGCTAACTGTTTTCTGGTAGATACAGGACGAGAGGGATTGCCAACGATGTTATCCAGAGGATGATCTTTGGTCCATCTTCTGAGATGATCTGGTGGGTAATTAACTTAGATAGGTTCTGCTGAATTAACATTCCCAGATGATGATTGTGCCAAACCTGGATCTCCAGTTACAAGGTTATGTGAAGGATAAAGAACATCGTGATTGATTGGGGTGTCTTCGTGAGTGGGTTCTTCTGCAATTTCTTGATGTTGGACTGGATGATGTATATCGGATGTTGACGATGAAGCACTTGTTGACGGTGCATCTTGAGCAATCGTTGTAGACAAAGATGTACCTGGTGGAACAACTTGAGCGTTAATTTCAGTAGCAGAAGGTACTGGTTTATTGACTCGAGATTGTTCAAGGTGTTCATCAAACATTGGTTGAAATAACATCTCCAGCTCTTTATCGGTTGGAGCGAGCCCTGATTTGAGTTGATCAGGGGTCACGATGACAGGCTCGGGTCCTAAACTCATGTTGTAACATTTCTCATTTTCAGGTTATTTTCAACTTTAATAAATTCCATTATTTATTTTTAGAGTTTCGTACAGGAGCCATCGACTGATGCATCTCATCGAATGTGACGTGAATTGTTTCCATTAATCGACGAGTTCTCTTGTTGTAGATTCTATAGCCCTTCCTGCTAGGAGCATACCCAACGAAAATCCCAATGTCAGCTTTGGCTTGAAATTTTCCTAGATCTTCGCTATCATTTGTAGGATAGCACAGAGCACCAAATACTCGGAGAAATGTAAGATCAGGCTTCTTATCATGTACAAGCTCATAAGGGGTTTTGTTATGACGAGTATGAATTAGTGATCGGTTCTAGGTGTAACAAGCAGTAGCTACAGCTTCTGCCCATAGAAACATGGGAGCATTTGAGAATATCATCATTGTACATGTTGCTTCCACAAGTGTACGATTACGTCTTTCGACAACGCCATTTTGTTGAGGAGTTCTCAGAACAGACTTTTGATGAAATATGCCAACACCTTCATAGTATTCAGACATAACTTGGTTGACGAATTCCGTTCCATTATCTGTGCGGATGAATCTGACTATTTTGTTGAGGCCAACCTGCATTTGCTTAAGAAAGTTGATGACAAACTCTAGAGTTTCATCCTTTGACCTCAAAAACTTTACCCATGTGAATCTTGAATAGTCATCCACGATGACTAAGATGTATTTCTTCCCTTTAATACTCTGGACTCTCATTGGACCACACAGATCCATGTGAAGGGTATGAAGAACTTCCATATTTGTATTTTCAGATTTTGGTCTGTGGGAGAACTTCTTGCTTTTTCCAAGTTGACAGGCTGAGCAAAGATGATCTTTTTCAAACTTCAATCTAGGTAGACCTCTAACCAGATCTTTTCGAGCAAGATCATTTATTGTGCCAAAGTTTAAATGGTTTAAACGACGATGCCACAACCATGATTTTGACTTGGAAGCTTTGGACAGCAAGCATATCGGAGAAGACTTCATCATCTCATCAATCGATATCGTGTACAAATTGGTGCTACGACTACCTTTAAGTATGTCAGTACCATTAATATCACGAACAAAGCAAGTATGCTTTCTGAAGGCAACTTCAAGATCAGAATCACAAAATTGCCCTACAGAGAATAGATTGTGTCTAAGTCCCTCCACGTAGTATACTCTTGAGATCACACTGTCACCAATAACATAATCTCCATAACCCATGATAGCTCCTAAGTGATCATTCCCGAATCTGACTGACCCGATGAACTTTTCCACAAAGTTCTTGAGCTTTGAACGATTCCCCGTCATATGTTTTGAACAGCCTGAGTCCAGATACCAAAGGATGACCTGTACGACCTGCATTTGAAAACAGTCGAGTGTGGAGAGTTTGGAATTTCAGTTCCCCAATTTTTGTTGGGGTCCTGGTGGTTAGCAGTTATGATAGAACATTGCACAGAAAGCTTAGTTAAAGGGCACAGTTCGCCTAAGGCAAATTTCTTTCCTGTGGGTCTCCATTGATAACCACAATTAAGTTTTCCTAAGGCGACTTTCTTTCTTGTGGATCTCCATTGATAACCAACATTAGCAAATAGTTTACCCGTTGCTTTCCAAACCTGCTTGGTCTTGTTCAAACTGTTATCAGACAGTTTGCCTTTTGGTTTCCAGATCTGCTTCCCTTTATTCAAGACAATTTTAACAGTGGGGGTAGCATTCATAGAATTCAAGATATTAACAACACACATTTCATGACTTGCAGAGTTTAAACATTTGTTACAAGTTTTGCACACAGATTCAGAATTCGAATTAATTACAACACGCTTAGAGCTAATGCTAGAATCAACCCGATTCACTTTTGTCCATACTGACTTATTTGTCCTAGGGTGGTCTTCTACTTTCTTCTTATTCTCAGTCTTAGCAGGCAGGATCCTATTTTTCTTTGTATTGCTTCTAGGCTTTGATCCGCTTGCTTCAGTGGAAGTGTTTACTCCTGTAGAATGAATCACATGGACATTAGTCTGTTGAACTTTCTGGTGCACTTCGTGTTTCTGTGTGTTACTAGATGAAGTTCCTGGTTTATCATTAAAAGTTACTTGCTTTTTCCTAGTTACAGGGGTAGAGGGAGCCTTGTTATCTCTTTCATTGAAACTTTTTGGGCAAGTGCCAATCACATATTCTAGCAATTCCTGAGATAGCTTAGTGTATGACAGCATAGTTAAGTGCATTATCCTGTGGTTTAACTCTCTAGCTTCCTCTACAAATCTCCCTAACTGTTTCTCCTCTCCTTAGATGGTTTGATATAGTTTAAATGAGCACTCTATTGTTCTTAAGGGGATGTGGGGATGGGTTTTAACCTCAATGGATACATGCCTAGGCGCATGAACTTCTGGGTTTGAACAAGAGTCATAGTGCTACAAGTCACTTTGCTCTCAATGAGGCTTTAGACTTCAATTTCATCTTAAAATGTAGATCGTCTTTTCTCTAGCGTGAGCTACGCGTAATCTTAATGGAGTCATACAATTCTAGTAATGTTGTTTGGACCTTTTCTAGTCTACTCTAACACATTCATTTTGTTCAATTTAAGAGCAGTGACATCTTTAGGATTATATGTTTCCAAACTTTAGTCAATTCTTTTAGAGCCTGATCTTTCAAGTTCTAATTACGTTGTCCGTTTCTTTGAAGCTGTGTTTCTAGAATTTTAATCTGTAAAAAATGAGTAAATTCAGAAAACATCCTGAGGAAGTTTGTGATTGTTATTTCAAAAGGTTTCTTGAGGTGTTGATATTTCATTTGTATATTCAGGTATTCCAACTCAAGTTTGTTAAACAACCTTTATATTTCATCAATTACATCATTTTGATTCTTCATTTTGTATTTGATATCTCAGCTTCAAGATCTAGGACAACGTGATTGTTCAACAGCAAAACTTCAATTGATTCGCAAACAATTAGCAATTAGATTTCATTTGCAAGGAGAAGGTTTTTCATTTCAACGTTCTAGCACATTGGCTTGTCTACAGGTATTCTGGTCAACTTCGTCATTTATTTGATCAAAAATTTCTTCCAATTACTTTAATTTCTTTAAAGAAGGGCGTTTGATCTCCTGCAAAAGTTTCTTTACGAGTTTTGACAAATGGAATTTACTTTAGTAAGGTAACATCTTTTTGTTGCTCAAAACCTTTTCCCTCTTCTGTAACACCTGTCTGGGTGATTCTCTTTTTGGCAAGTTTTTGCAAATTCCGTTAAAAGTTGTGTGAGTACATAAAGATTAATCTTTCTTGACTTTTAGTGGAAAGAATCTTGGAACAAGCTTGACAGGAGTATTGGGTGGATACACTGTCAATGCTGAAAGTGGTTTTGGAACTGAGGTCTTAGCCTTTTTCCTGTCATTTTCATCTATGGACCAAAATATCTGTTCTGGGGTCAGATTTCTTTGTGGAGCAAAGGTTGCAAGAAGGTTCTCCTTTGAGTAATCTGGGGGGGGGGGAATCCTAACTTTATTTTCCACACATAGAGGGCTTTTCATTTTCTCCATCATTCTTTTCCTAGTTATCTCAGCTATCTCACGAGTATCCTCTGAGTCATGTACAACAGTGGGTGTATGATTGGTCGTGACAAGTACATGACCATTATATAGAGCAGACTGAGCTTGCTTTGCACGAGTGAGATATAAGGGATTTTTGTAGCCTATTGCTACCTTGTTCTTTTCATCATAAAACGATTTTGGTTTACATAACATGTGAACCGTTTGAACAGACTGATCTTGTTTGTATAATCTATCTTCAACCTTTTCTTTTAGCCTTTTTATGTCTAAAAACTCTTCAAGGAATTTGTCTTCTTTTTGTTTAAAATCCTTTTTCAAAATGGTTACTTCTTCTGTCTTTGACTTATAATGGCCAACGGTAGAACTAAGTAGTATTTGTACTGAATGAAGTTCTGATTTTAAAGAAGTTTCCTTTCTATTTCGGTCTGAGATAATTATTCTCATTTGTTCATCAATTTTTCGTTCTCTATCGTTATTCAACTATGCCGTTTCTCATTACTTCCCCCAATTAGTTCCTTATATCTCGCCAAGTCAGAGGTCATATGAATCATTAACTACCAAATTAACGTGAAACCCCGCGCTCCGCAGCGGAGCGCGGGTTGAAAACCTAGTTAAATAGATAGACTAGCAAGATGCAAGAATTGCTAGAATTAAAAGGATACAAACATAACATCCGAGCAAGCAACACCACCGAACCCACTCGATGACCAACACCTACAACCGGATCAAGGATAGCATAAAGTGAATATCTGACATACCAAGATACAACTTCGACACACCAAACCCACCAAACATAGATGCTAAGGGCAAACACAAAATAGAAAGTATGATACGTGTAACATCCGAGAATTTTCGAATTTTTGAATGACGATTTCAATCGTTGACTTTTAGGGTCTGGCTTGACTTATAAGAACGATCATCTAAATCACGTTTTCACGACTCGGACTCTAAAGCAATTTGATGTGAAATGATATTCCAGACAACTTTTTAGTTTTGCCCGAGACCTGGAAACGAGCCGAAAAGGGCTAAAACAGCACCGCAAACATTTAACGAACAACCTGCAACGCGGACACACAAAAATAATTAAATTTGTTTTGTTATTTAATTATCAGTATTTATTTAATAAAAATATTAAATAAATTATTCATCATTTTAATAAAAAGCGTTGTGATAACGCAAATGCTCGAGCTTAAATCCATTCTATTGCGGACGAGACGTAACCGGTTCGTAAAAAGAATAACAGATATTTTATTTAATGTTATAAAATATTTATGAAATATTATTAAATAAATACTCATTTTTATCGGAAAAATGATTTGGAAATCATTGGCGCAAGTTTCGTGCGTTGATTCATCCGTTAAGTCGCCCAAACGAGTCCCGAACCGATAATTATCAAAATATTACTTGAAAGTTACACATTTGGTCCCTGTGAACTATTTACATAACTAACCTTAATCTATTTAACAATTATCATTTTTTTTAAAACTTTTATTATAAATATAAAAGTTTATTATCTTTTTTTTCATTCTTAAAAATTATAACACACACCCACTCCTAGTCTCTCTCTCTCAAGTATATTCGGCCACCCTCCGACCACCGCCGGCCACCACTACCGCCGCCGGAAAACTTTTCTGGCGGGCATTTTCCGGCGAAGACCAAAAAGGCTCCTCGTGACCGGATCTATCCGATCCCCACCATCACTCTCCTTCACGCGCCTTATAACACCACCATCATCACCACCGAACCCACGCCACCACCACAGCCACCGTGGGGTGCGTTTGTTTATGTGGCTATCACCACATAAGGGGTGCGTTTGGTTGCGTTTTTCAAAAAAGGGTGCGTCGGGTTTCGTGGGTTAACAACAAAAAGAGTACGTTTGGTTTTGTTTATAGAAACAAAGGTGCGTGTGGTTTTGTTATAAACCTCCGACGAGGGTGCGTTTTGTTTTGGGTTCACAACCACTAAGGGTGCGTTCGGGTTAAGGTTATAACAATCAATGGGCGTGTTTGGCTGTCGAAACAGCCGGGGAGGGTGTCGAGTTGGCTGTGGACAGCCGGGTATATCCGGGAAGGGGCGTCGAGTTTGGCTGTTAAAAACAGCGAGCCGGGTTGGGTCATCGGGTTGGCTGTGGGACAGCCGGGGGGAGGGGTTGTCGGGTCGGGTTAAGGGTTAACAACCACTAGGGCGCGTTTGTTTGTGTTGGCTGTCGAAACAGCCGGGGTGTCGGGCTAGGCTGCGGGGACAACCGGGAGTATTAGTTTGTTTGGTTGTTCGATTTAGCACCGAAAGGGTGCGTTGGGTTCCGGGTCAGCAGCCCGCACAAGGGTGCGTGGTTGGCTGTGAAACGCACTAAGGTAGCGTTTGGTTTATGTAGAAATCAATTAGGGTGTGTTTGGTTGGCTGAAATAATAGATTAGGGTGTATTTGGTGCGTTTGGGTTAACATAAAACAACATAGGGGTGCGTTTGGTTTGGACAGAAATGCTATAGGGGTGCGTTTGGCTTAACAGCCACCACCAAGGGGTGTGTTTGGGATAGCAGGGGTGTTTGGTTCGCGGGTCAGAACCACAGCGGGTGTGTTTGGGTGAGTTTAGTTTTGCACCACAAAAGTATTTTGATTGTTTCATTAAATTGATCGATTAATTATATGTGATGAAATCCATTGAAATTTGCGACGTCTAGTAAAATATGATATTAATATTAAAACGGGATTAATATAAATGTATAAGCGATTCTAGATATAGTTTAGACGAGTTTGAACTAAAAACGGACTTTGGCGCGTTTTGTAACGGATCATTTTGACCAGAAAATAGAACGTGAGATTCGGAGTTCGAGATGTTGAAAAGTTAGACTTTGGTTTACAAAATATAACAAATTATATTTTTACGGACGTTTTGATATAAAACGGGACTTTTAACTCCCAATAACGAAGAAACTGGAGTGAAATCGGAATATACACTTTAGTAGAAAAATAGGTTATTTTTAATATATATTAAAAATGGCAGATTTATTAATTAAACGATTTGAGCACTTTCGAGTCCGTTTCAGCCTTCCGGCGAAACACGAAAGTTGTTCGTAATGACATTTTACTTTGCCGCGAGGATTGTCTGCTTTAAAAGTGTAAGATATTTAGCGGTCAAAAATAAAGTCGTTTAATATATTATTTCAATTAATCATTTAAGATCATTATTCGGTTCTAAAAACGGAAAGTCTAAAAATAGTAACTTTCGATAAATATTCGACCTAAGTTATGATTAGACGGAAAATAGTATATAACATAAAATATACTAAGGTTTAAGGTTTAAAGACGCGCAAGTGGATTTCTCACACATGTATATATGTATGTATACATAATAAAATATGTAACGATTTCGGGGTAACGATGTACGCATCGTTGGACGATATATTACTTGTTATAATCGTACCGACGTAATTATAGTCGTGGTCGAGAATCGTTGCAGAATTCATTGTGATTTAATTGGAATTTATTTGATCTAGGTCTTTAATCAATGTGAGATTCATAGCCTCAGCTTTTCAATCTTTTGAATGTTTTATACCCGCGAGGGGGATACATTCTTGTCTACAATTCGTTATACTTACCCAGGTTACTTATAACAATGTGATTGTTTTTAAGAGAGTTTTGTGAGTTATAGCTCCCCATTGATTTTTACTCGTTTTACATATATTTGGTGAGAACAGGTTGTTTTGCAAATGCTTTTTTACAAGATAGATTTCAAATTGGTTTACATACTATTTGCATAGCTCGCTATGTGATACATTATTTGACTTTATTTTTTGGTCACAAAATACATACTTTACATTTTGAATGAGTTTCGATTACGATTTGTTTGGCGCCTTGCGGCCAACAATCATACTCTTGACCCGGTATTCCTAGGAATACCCATGATGGGAATACAATATTTGTAACACTAACTGCCCAAATTTAGGTACATACAAGCTACATCACAGCGTCATGAACTTTACATCACTTGGAGGTGAGCTCAGAATGTATGAAATAGATCTATTCGGGTTTGGATCCACAGTTCGGAAGTGATAAGCAATCGTCGTAACGAACATTATAGCGTGATGTCCACGCGGAATGATATAAAATATATCTATGGGATTGACACCCCCGTTCGGGAGTGACTAGCTATCACCTGGGAACGAACGTTATACCATGTCGGGATTATAACCGTTGGGACTATAGGGCCCCCCGAAAATACATACTAATGGGAACCAATTTGTTCATTAAATTAACCATGCATTCTTTATTAAAATCTTTGGATAATAATTGTACTTTTGTGACATAAAATAGGGTCGTGCATATTTTATAAACATTACATGTTACTGAGTGGATGACACATGACTGTGGATAAATATATTTGTTGAAGACTTACATTCCATATTTAAACTAATCTAAGAACCCCCTCCCACCCAACTTTAATGATGACCCTTTTTAAGCATGTTTTTCTCAGTGAATTAGGTGCTTGATTATTTGATGTGCATTGGAGTCTTTACATTCAAGTTTTTCATGGTGATGCAATTATGGGACAAATGTTATATTAAATTCAGATTTTGATTAAATCAACAATGTAAATTTTCAAACGACACCTAGAGGTCGTTCTCTTGTATCTATTGATGTGTATTATGAAGTAGCACCCCATGTGGTATTCCGCTGCGTTGTAAATATTTTTGGGGGTGTTACAATACGGGTTGAAACCGACCACGACACACGACCTCACACATGAAACATGACCCGTAAGAACATCAAAGCAAATAGTTCAACACACAATCTAACCAAGTGGTGTTAGTACGAATAGCAAAGATGGCACATTGAAGAAATAACCCCATGATGTAAGAATTCCACCTAATGCAAACCCCCTTACTAAATGATTTCCCTATTTTTTTACCATCGACTTAAGATACCTCTCACCATCTGAATAAGAACGTTTACGTCACCATCTCCATCTTCATCTCGAGGGTAATACCATCTCAGGACTTGACCACCTTATCTCGCAACCTCATCGTCTCCTTCAAAACCTAGACCTCTCATGACTTCACTATCCCCACGACCCTTGCATGACCTCACCACATCGCGGCCAAAACTATGTTACGACCTTACAATAACTACGACCCAAAAACATCATGTGACCTAACCATACACATACTCAGAATCATCTTACGAACTCATCGTACCCACGACCATGAGCTCACCATACCCACGAATCCAAACTATCCTACGACCTTACGTGTAACACCCCCAAAAATCAGGACAACGCAGCGGAATGGTAACATTGGGGTGCTACTTCAGGGCACAAACCAAGACACGAAAACACCTAACAATGGACTTTTTTTTAAATAAATCATATTCTTATTTAATAAAAATCAGAAGTTTGCACAGGTTTCATTTATCATGATTAGAAACAATTGTCAAAACGTTGTCAAATAAGTACTCAAGTTATTAAGCATCAAAAATATATATCCGCAAGCGTAACACGAATGCTCCCAATGCTCCACTAAGCAAAATAGTAACCTGAAAATACATACTAAAACGCAACAATAATGTTGGTGAATTCATAGGTTTAAGTAAAAAAACAGATTGAAATATTTAAGAATACTTTCAGAAGCAAAATAGCAGTTTACAAACATTTAAACTGTAATATTCCAAATCCATCCGAAATCCAAGTAGTGATTCAGTAAATCAAGAAGTATTTAAAAGTGGACCACAAGATCGAAGTACATGGTGGAACTAAGTACGTATTCCCGGAAGTCAAAAATAGGTAAGGTAGACAAAAAACACATTCATCTGTCCAACACCTTGTATTATTGGCACTAAAGCCTCATGACCATCGAAGCTTATTCGTAATTATAATGATTTGCATCCATAAGCGTATTTTGCAACCAGTAATCGTAATTATAATGGATTTGCACCATAAGTCGTAATTTTGCATTGCACCGAAAAATCGTAATTATAATGGATTTTGGCACCAGTAAACGTAATTTATAGATGGATTTGCCACCAGTAATTGTGGCTCTAAGCAAAATCATTCATATGCAATAATCTGGATAGCATACAATTTTGAAAACACTTGTGTCCAAAGTAAAACAAGCAATGTAATTCACCCCCTAGAGTTTGTAAAACAATTAAGTGGTAAAAAGGGGGTTATGAAATACAAAGTAATTGAAAGGTAATTGTACTGTAGTAAAATATACAAGTTTGTAAACGAGCATGTATTCCCCTCGCGGGTTTATAAAACATTGAAAAGATTTTAAATGCGAGACTATGAACTCACCTCGAGTGAATGGAAATCAACAAGTATTCACAATAGAAAAATGCGTCACGAAGGAATCCGAAGGCAACCTAATCCAATATAGGTCGTATAAGTACCGAGTACTTGAATATATAACTTATATGTTGTTACATCGTACTATCGTTTCTGCTATCATAAGTCTAAGAGTACATGACATACGTTCGAGGATTTAGGACACTTTAATCGTAATCCAACACATCGTTCGATACGGCCCCATACCGAAGAGGCCTCATTATGAAACTCCTCTAGTAATATAGTACTTTGATAACCACTATAATATTCAATATAGCTCAATCACCACTAATAGGTTTTGGTAAAAATGTGTTTAAGAAGTTAAAACGTTTATAAAAATATCGTTCTTGAAAAACTGCAGTAACATTTTTCCGTTTAAACCCGAATCCTCCTCGCGTTTCTTATGCCCATATTTTCGAATCAAACGAGTTATCATATATTGACCAATTTTCGAATTTCGACGCTACTTTTCACATCAACCATATTTATATTTTATCGATTTAATTGTTGTAAAACCGTAAACTTCGTATTTAATTTCGTTATAGCTCTTTTTTAACGATTCTTTTCAAGGACGTTCTCGTATTTGAAAGTTCTATATAATAATAGGTTTAAAAAAATATAAACTTTCTACATGAATATAACTTTTATAAAAAAAGTTTTATAAAAGTTTTAATTGTCGTAAACCGCGAAATTCATAACTTTGTTTTTTTCGTTCTGATTGAAAAATTACGATTCTTATCATTTTTAGAATCCAAAAAATATGTATTATTTGCTAAAAATATCAACCCTTGCTGTTATAATTTTCATAAAAATTTTTTAATAAAATTCCTTAACGACTACCCGCTTAATAGCGTATAACTCGTTTTTAAACGTAACCTTTTCGTTATAATACTTTGGGACAAGTTTCTACCTTTTCGGATCGTCGAGTGAAATGCAATTAATCTTATAAAAACATAATGATGATATGTTAAATGTCGAATTTTGGACAGAATGTTTAGGCTAGTTTGTTAAGTCCATATATATCTTTGTTTCCATACTTTTCCACTTTTACATATAAACCATAAGTGTACAAGTGTATTTCTTCCAACATAACTTTATTTTAGTGTCCTAAAACATGATTAAAAGTCCATAATCAATATTATCATTTTCTTATTATTTTATTAACTGAAACACAATATGAAAACTTTAAACCCTAATTAATACATAATCATTTTCATGTTTAATAAAGTGTGCAAATCACTTGTGTGACTATTTTAACATGATGTCATTAACATCATAAGATATAATAAAGTGTACATTATGATGACAACAAATAAAAACTTCTTTTTACATGTTAATAATCCTAAATGGTGATTCAAGCTAAATAGAATAATCATATGCATAAAAATGACATTTATAAGAACATAAAGAGTTCAAATAGACCTTATGAGTTTGATGATGAAGAGAAACAAAGGCAAAAAACCCGTGTTTAGTCCTTAAAACTCAAGCTTGCACTTAAGAAAACCCCTTTATTTTCTTACAAATACCCTAGCTTCCTTTTCTTGATTATTACTTAGAAATGCTTAGCCAATGCTTGGAAATACCTTAGAATGTCTTAGAATAGATGTATATAGGAGTGTATGGGTTGTATAAAAATTGATATGGGTTTGTGTGGTTGCTTGGTGTATGCCGTGAGCTCAAAGAGAGGAAAAGGGAGGTTATGTTTGATTTTCACTAAGTGTTTTACTTGTAACTTTTCTCTCATCACTAGATATATGTATATAAGTAGTATTTCTAGTCAAGGGAACACATCATGGTCATAGGAATGGCTCATGGTCTTAGGTATGGCCATGGGTAATTTCATTAGTCAAGTAAAGCAGGTATGGTTTTTGCATAATGAAGTAAGGTGTATAGTTGACCAAATGGAAGAGTTTTTGGTATATCTTTGTGTACATTGCTAGATTTTCGGCATATAAGAGATATATATGATATATTTGAGTAAACTTTATGTATTGGGTATAAAAGTGGGTATTTGTTGAAGCGTAGAAAAGTTTTTGTGGTTCCGGGAGTGCCTAGACGCAATTTATCGCGAAACGTATACACTTTACGTATCCGATAATTTTTTTTTTAAAAAGTAAATTATTACTTTCGTAAAATAATATATTGCTTGTTTGACGAAAACTTCAATTTGTTTGGTGTCCGTTTACGTTGGTTGTTGATTTTTAGTTCACGCGATTTAACTTAACACTTAAAATTAAAAGCGAACGCGTACGAGAAAAAAAAATAAATAGTGAAAAATGATAAAATGAATGATGTCATAAAATGACCTGAAAATACGAAATGTTACATTACGAATCACGATACCCACAACCCTTAACCATCTCACAAACAAACCATACACATGACCTAAAACCAACTCGCGAATACACCATACCTAGTTACCCATGACCTCACCATACCTAAAACACTAACCATCTCCTGACCTCAACACATTCACCTCATACATTCACGACCTTAATCACCTCATGACCTTATATCCTTGCCAAGTCACCTTTAAAATATACCCTGAACCATCTTAGGAATTCATCATCTCCTCAAAATGAACTCTCTAAATGACATCATGTTAGGTCTTGATTTAGCTTGAATCATACGATTTTGAATGATATAGAATAGAGAAAATTAAGAGAGGAAGGCAAGTCTTTTACAATTTCTAAATTTTATAACAAAAGAGAAAAGGGAGGGAAAATAAGTTTGTTACAAGCCTTAACCACCTAATGATGATTAGGTTGCTATTTATAGGAGAGGGAGGTTGGCTTCCCTTCCTTTATTTTCCTAATTTTGCAATTCTAGTCCCTAGTCTTTAGATAATATGCTATTTTGCACTTTTAGCATATATCTCTTATTACAAACTACTTTCTTCTTTATAAAATAAAGACTAAACACTAATAATAGATAAAACCACTTAAAGTATCATAATTGACACTTTTATGATCCTAATAATCTCCCCTAAAGGGTTGATTATTCTGGGCGTTCCCTTCTTGATCCTAGTGGTCTTCCGTTCACGTACATTTCCCAACGTCTCATTTGATCACGATGCTTCAACCGTTCTTCAATCTTTTCCTCAAACAATTGCAGGTATTCAACATCTTCATTACTGAGACTTAGAATCACATACCCATGCTTTACATCGTTATTATAGCTCTTTAACCATTCCAAGACTCTTTTTAATGTAGCATCACAGAACTTATGAACCTCTTGATGTCTCATCAATCTCTTTTCTTTCTTGATGTTTTTGTACATAATGCCATACGCGGGCTCAAAGACAATGAAGAACACCTTGTACTTCTCAATGCATAGGAAAGTAATTGTTGGTGTAGTAAGGTTGACCTTCGGTTGATAGCTTTCCATACCTAGCTAGAAATCATGTACTCTTTCCCAGATCACTGTACTCCTGATGAAGACTGACAATGACCACAACAAACTAGTCTCAACATAGTCGTCTACCTTGTTGTTAACAATTAGTAAATACATATCCTCAATATCATTCTTGTTGAGGTTCTTGTAATCTGACTCTGTGATTGACACTATGCTACCATTTTCTCTTCATGAAACAATCTTTGTTATAAACTTGTGCTCATGTCCTAGTTCCCAATAAGTCTTGATGATTTGAAAACTCTTTGAATTGGAGTAGACTAATTCCTTTGGCTTTCCGGGCTCTTTTTGTTTCTTGATATAGAAGATCTTTGCATTTGGATTCTTCCAATGTTCGACATTGTATCGAGCATAATGATTAAACTTCTTTACACACTTGTCTACCCATCTTGAAGTTCTTTCTTCAATATCATCACCAGGAAAGATAACTTTAGGAAACTTATGAAGAGACATCACAATCATTTTAGGTCATGATGTGTTATAAAAGCTTTAAATTTATATTACTAGTTTTATCCAATTTCCAACTAACACACGGGTAAAGTATAAACCCCCGTTTATAGTATAGGTTTAGGGTAAGACCAGGTCATTCCACGAGATTGGTAATTCTAAAAAGAGTCGATTATATTACGAAAAGGGTAAACATTATAGACTGTCACGATCTAAAGATTTCAAGGTACTTCAAGATATAAAATGATGTTTGTTTAAGGGTACGAGAACAATTATTGATAAACTTGGATAGATAACGGGTTCAAGAATCAAAGTATACTCGATTAAAGAAACATGTAGTTTACTAAAACGATTGTATATTTAGTATAATCAAAAATCCTTTTGGCCTTTACTTTTGATTACAAAAATGCCTTAAGTTCGATTCAAGTTTGTGAAAATAAGAATATGGACTTTCTTAACCAAGTTCGTTAGACATCAGGTTAAGCGTTAAACCCTTTTACCCTTGGTTAATGATCATTTTGTTAGCCAATCCTCACAAGGCTAGTATCTAGTTGTCATAGACAAACAACTTTGAAATCAAGCATTTAGCCGGAGTCTTTCGACCTATACCCGGACTAGAATGATGATCAAATGAAGATTAATAAGTCCAAGTGTAAAAGCATCAAGTTCATATTGATAGTTTCCAAAATTCACTAGTTTATCCAAGTTTAATCTATAACTCTCTCATGATCCCCAAACAAACATGTTAAACTACTCTATATTCATCAATTAAAACACATAACAAGAATTAGCAATTTAGAATTCATAATATAAAAGTAGGGAAACGTGTTTATACCAAACTCAATAGCAAAATGGTTCACTGTTAGAAGAACTTTCTTTCAAATTGATATTATAACAACTTGGAATTTCAACTATAACCACTATAACAACTTCTAGCACCACCTTCTAAGATCAAATGGCACTTTCCTTTACTAAAACCTGGAATGTGATGAAGAATAAGGTTTATTCTTCAACAATTCCCTAAGAACAACTTCCTAACTATTGAGAAGTGATTATAGATGTAGTGGGATGAGAAGAATGCTTTAAAGGATGATTTGAGGAGCAATTTTCTTCCTCTATTTATAGGTGAATGCCCATCATCAGTTGGAGAAAATAGGGGAGTGAAAGGTTGCACAATCATTGCAATCATTTATGATTTTGGAGTAACTGCATGAGAAGTGCGTCGCACAAGGAAAATTGTGCGCCATACTTGGTGTTTAATTAAATGGCATTTACTTCGTTGTGAAGTATGCCGCACAAAAAGAATTATGCGCCGTACTTTGGCCTTGTTCATTAATTATTCATTAGATTCTCTTCTAGATTCTTCATAAAACGACCGTTAGTGCATTTAATGGGATTTCTTTGCACGTTTAGTCCTTTTCTTTACTTTTGGTCCTGAAATGAATATTACACAACAAGCAAGCAACTTTTGCAATATTTCACGCGTTAATATATATATATATTTAATGTATTTAAAGGATATTTTATGTATATTTGGAGCGTTATCAAATCCCCCCATACTTAGCTTATTGCTTGCCCTCAAGCAATCAAAGCGAAAGTATTTCGTTTTAACAAAACAAATTATTAATCACAAGCATAGATAACGCGACAAAGCAACTCGCAATTTTTTATATATAAATTTATTTTTCACACTCGCTCAATTTAGTAAAATGGATAGTAAACAGAAGTCACTCATACGCGCAGTCATGAGATGTTTAATTTACCATGGGCTTGTACAAGAAACTAAACTTCACCGACATGGCGTAAGCACCAAACATAAACTTCAAAAGAGGTAATTTATTTAGTGATATTATTTATTATTTGTTGAAAAAGAGTTTGTAATAAAATTATAATCCATCTTATTCGTAATACATCCAATTATTCCTTCACATCATTTTCATTTTTTTTTCTTTTTTTTATGATGGCTTTATTTTTGCCTTATTTCACTTTATCTTGGGGGAAACTTGCTTTCCCCCATACTTAGGATAAGCACACCACTTCAAACGAACTTAGAAGTTTGCAACCTTCGCACTTCATTTAAACAACAATACTAACATTTACATTCTTCAAATCGCACGGATAAAATTTTAGATAATTTTATTAAAAATCTTTTTGAACAAAATTATTGTTTACTTATATTTATATTTTTATCACCTCTTAATAAGTAAAATGTTTATAACACGCGAACGTGTTCCTACTGTGGTCTCATAAAGATTTCAAGCACAAGTTCTAGAATTAACAAATCACCGGCACACTCATATAATTTTAAATCGATATCAATGCTCCAGAAAAGGTGACAAAACTACACATACACATCCATAACGACTGATGATATATTTGCAATTTCTCATTCCTTAACTCGAGAAAGCTAAAAATAAAAATCATCTTAGGCATCAAAGATGGATACCCGAATTCTTAAAATCTAATCCTCATAATTTTTTTCTGGGTGGTATAAATATGTTGGTAATGTTATCAATCCAGAGTCAGATTTCTTATATGTGATCAATAAAATGTTATTTTTCAAAAAGATTTTCTTCTAACTTCTTTTTTAACTTAAACATTTACTTTTCCAGTTTATCTTCCCCCATACTTAATATGAGCATTGTCCTCAATGTGAAAATATTATAGAGAAAGATAAAATGGGAAAGTGAAATAATACTTTTAATTGATATTCTGAATCTTTGGTTCACGTCATTTCGTCATGCGTCCTTCTCTTTTTCTTTTTCCTGTTGCAAATATAAATATTGCGCAAACAAATAATAATAATAATCCTGAATAATTATTAATAGAAAGTATGATAATATTGTTTTAATGCCAACATAGGCATTTACACACCATAATAATAATAATAATTGTTTTAGAGAAATTATTTTTAGAACATAAGTGACCCAAAACATGTGGTCACAATACCAACTCGTGTCGTCTCGACACTACTCATCATCATCCTGCTGCTGCTAATACTTTGGTGGCAGAGGTGGGTACTGTTGATAATACTGGTCATACTGTGGCTGAGCATATCCAGGTGAGTTGTAGGCTCCCTGCAGTGAAATACTATAAACCCCAACCATATGCTCAAACACTCCCTAGTACCTGTCCCAGTGATATGACTGCCTATACTCCATCCGCTCTATCGCCTATTGGCGTATCTTCATCCTACCCATCCTATCATACAAATCCTACATAGATGCTCTTGGAGGTCTAGGAATACCAACTCTAGGTACACCTGGCTGTGGATCCTCGAGAATAAGTTTACCATCAGAATCAACCAAATCTCTAAGTGTAGTTGTATCCAAATCCCTACAATAAATCGAAGCACTTAAACTCTTTACCACATCCTCTGTCAACACCCTACACTTCCTAGCAATCTTTGAGATGAACTGTCCACAGCAAATTCGACTTTATTTTTGAGTGCCAGCTCCTTTCCTCTTCATCCATTTTGCAATCAACCAAACTAGATTTTCATACCCATTTTGGTGTCTAGCATCAAACATACTTAAGAGCCAAAAATCATTTTTCTGAACCTTATCATACCCAGTCGTCCTCCGACACAAATCATAAGTGATCATCTTGTGAATCACCCTCAAAATTGGTTTCTTGATAGTAGAAGTGTGACTCCTAGATAAACCAAGGTTTTCCTCTCGACTAATGCTTAACCAATAATCTTCAGCGTTAAAATGCTCATCACTACGCAAACCTCCTTCAAGGTAAACATTAAAACCTTCCTCCTCAAGCTCAACCGCTTGATATAGTCCCAACCTTCGAGCAAACTCCAACAAGGTTAAAGTATGAGCACGTCTACCAAGTCTAAACTTGATGATCTTCTTGGTTTGTAATTCATCGTCAGCACAAACTTCATCAAATTCATAAGTTGAATAAAATTCGTGGCAAAGCTCTGCATAAATTGGTTCATTGATATTAAAAGCTCTCATTCAAGCCACCAAAGTAAATATCTCTTCTTCCGATCCAGCTTCACGCAACCTAATTCTCAACATATCATCAATTTCACCATCACAACCCATTCTAGACTTTGCATCTTTGTTACATCCTTCCCATAGAAAGAACTCATGGTGGACTTGTGGAAGCAACACCTCTTCCACAGTTTCATGTTGATGCGTAATTTCTTTTAAATAAAACTACGTCAGGTTTTACATTTATAAAACCCTAACTATCTTAACTATTCCTACGCACTAAAGAGCAGTGAACCCTATCATTTATAGTGTAGTGATTGGTAAGTACGGGTGTCGACCCAAAGAACGGTTTATGTCACTAATTGTCTAATTGATTTTATTAATCTACCTAAGAAAGTAGGAAAGAAAGTATGTTTGAATAATTGAGATTATTATGGAGTTGTTTTGGTGGTAAGCCTAGTTGGTCAAAAAGGGATTTGGAAGAGTGGTGAACAACTTAGAAAGAAAAAACACAATTAATTACTATGATCTCTAGTGCAATGTCTTGTCACAATCTTAAAATTCCTCGTATGGTTAAATGTTAACCCAACCGCGACTCGAATGCTGGTCGCGCCTTCTACCAGAGTGATTGAACAAAGGTAAAAGCTTACTTCTTTATGAGAGTAAGGGCTGAAGCTGAATTAACACTTAATTTTATTTTAACTTATAAGATACTCTTTATTCTAAAGGGTGGTCTCCTCATTAGCTCGTTCTCATAACCAATAATTAATGCTAAGGGTTCTTCGTTGTCAAACAATTATGAGTATTGGTCACTCTATTGTAATCAATTGCGCGCACAAGGATTAAGATACCTTTTACTTACTTTTAGTGCGCGCTCAACCTTATATCAAAACCTAACTGGGAGTCCAAGGATCTCAAAGTGCACTATATAAATTAATAAAGAAAACGATAAAACAACGAGATCATAACATAATAATCATAAGATAATTAAAATAATTAAAAGCCAAGAATATATAATAAAGCACAAAAAATAACGTAACAACAATAAATTAAACCGCATGATCCGCTCAATCAAAATAATAATAAAATTAAATTGACCATAATAAATTGAAGTATAATTACAAATTGTGCTGAATTAATGCTCTCGATCCCCTAGTTGAACGCCATAACAAACCCTGAAGGGTTTGCCCTATACTGCCACTCGTACTCCTTTATCTCATTTTCTTATATTATGGCTAAACCACCACCGAATGTGTTATGTCAGAAGGTATGAATTCCATCTCTATTTATAATAATTAGACTTTGATCACTTGGCAAGATTGGTCCTTGGAGTTTGGAGTAATAATGAAACATTGTATAACATTCACACAATATTAGTCCGTGTGATTTTACGGCGTAACCAAATACACGGTTACACCGTAACGTTCATGACGCGGCTTTCCATTTTAAAGAGGCATATTTGTTACGGCGTAATTAAGAATCACGTTGCGCCGTAACCATTAGTTAATCATTGAAATCTTTTCCATAATAAACTGTTACGACGTAACTATATATGACGTTATGCCGTAAAGCCTCGTCAGCACCTAATCTTTATATTAGATAAATTGATCATCCAAATCTTCATGATAGATATTTGATTATGGCGTAACCCAGTGGGTCGTTACGCCGTAACATCTTCTAAACTTCCAATTCGGCATCATTAATAATTAAAAATATAGTACCCCTACTAAATAATATAGTAGTGGTACTATTCTTCATTTGGCCTGTAGGCTACATCCTATAGAAATATAGTAGCCTTCCATAATATTTTAGTACCTCTACTAAATAAATTAGTATTGGTACTAAATTTTCCCTTTTTAGCTATTTTCCGTTCCATTGCCTTAATTTACATGAATTCACAAAATAATTGAAATAAATATCGAATTCATATAAAAGTGATATAAAGCAAGCAATAAATGCGGGAATTTGATATGAAAAAGTATTAAATATTTGATGTTATTACATGTTGTCTAGAGCTTTTGTATCTTGATGATCCGGCCTCATCATCGTTTGTTCCCATAGTCTACACATAAAAAACAATCAACAATAAAGTTTATAGTTATGTTAGAAATGAATTGGTATAAATGGTCATGGTTTTGATGGTTTTTAAAACATTCAGTTACATTCAGATATAAAATGTGCGGCGCACTTCCCTGAAGTGAGGCATACTTCCTGTAAATTAGGAAAAGTGTGGCGGTTTTGGGACAAAACCGGCGTACTTTCTGGGCTGATGAATTTTTTTATGATCTTCAAACAATTTATTTTTAAATGTAAATTCATAATATAAACAGTGTTTTTTAGATTAATCATTATCAAGCATGCATGCATCAAATAACTTCTAAATATCCTAATTCAAATGGTTAATTGTTCATACGAAACATGGATTTAAATTTTCCTAATCTAATTATTATAAACCCTAAATGACAAGAAATTAAAACAAATTGATAATAAACAAGTTAAGGAATGATATAAACATACCCTAGGCATGATTAAAAACTTAGTAGATTGATATTTGAAAACTTTTTTCTTTGTTTTTGTGAGAACCCCAACGGTTTTGGTGAGTGTGTGAGTGTTTTTTTATATAATAGGTTAAAATCGTGTTTGGCAAGTTTTATTTATGATAACCGCTCAAAAGTGCGGCGCACTTCCCAGAAGTGCGGTATACTTTTCCTTATATATATATATATATATATATATATATATATATATATATATATATTATATTTTTACAAACTTATATTGCACACTACATAATTTAACATAATTTCAATCCATCATATACTTGATATTAATAATTATCACATATCGGATTAATATCCGTACATCAAATGTAATCCATTATGGATTTATACAAATGATTTTATTTTTAAAACATAATATAAAAAGTAAAAACAGGAGTATATAGCTACTCCTTTATTCCAACTTGTTCCATTTCTTCATTCCATAAACTAGTTGGGTGACATGATGTCACTCAACTTGTGGTATTTTGATAACTTCCTATCCGTTTTCTTCGTTGTGAATCCCTGTAGATACATATTTCCGTATGGATCAGTTAACCTTATCTCAGTTCGCCATTGCCCTGTCACTTCTCTTCTTTAGTATACGAACCCTTATAATCAGGCTTCCAATTAATGCTTTTTAATGGTACTGGCAATGAACCAAGGAAACTGACCGCCTTCTTCCAAACGCTAATTTTCTAGAATGGGTTAGTTACGGTTTGTATAGCTAACGATTACTCATCTGGATCGTTACAGTTCAAGTACGGTGCAGGCTTTGGTCCATATATCGGTGCTCTAAACTTATTCCTCTTTATCTGGTAATCTTCCTCGTCAACACTATCACTTTTTTGCGTTTCTCATAACATCAGATCTTGCAGCATGGAACGTTTGGTGACAAAACCCATCAAAGGTTGAGAAAAGTCTCTCTGGATTATTGACTATGCCGCTAATCGTACGCAGGAATCCATGACCAATAACTATTGGTGAATCACGGTCAATCAGAATATCCAGGATTAGAAACTTAGCAATCAAGGTTGTGACCCCTACTTGACAGAGAACATTTGTGAGTATCCCCATAGCTTTTACCTGAGTGTGATTTATCATCGTGATTCCTCTATCCACCTTCTTCATATCTTCTCTTCTTAGTTGTTCATAAATCCAGTAAGGCATGGTATTTATATCCAACCCAATATCTGCTAACGCATTTTTGTTAACATGTCCCTCTAGTCTGATGGGAAATATGAATGCTTCGGGGTCGTCTTTTTTTAACGCCTCACCCTTAATCCTTTTTACTGCTTCCTCTTCTTCTTTTACAATCTTTCCATCTAACTCCACCTTGTCTTTCCAAACTTCATCGAGAATTTTCTTGTATTTATCATGATAAGCCATTGTCTTGATTACAGACCTTTCTTCCTATAATAAAGAAAACTTTTGGCTCATTCTGATTGCTAATGCTTCTTTAGCTGCTTCTTCTTGAGTTAAATGACCACCAGCCAATGAACATGTTCCTATATCTTGATAGAAAAAGTTGAGGTTTTCCATTGCCCGCTTCTTATTACGGCTACTCTTCCTCATTTTGCATACGAATGACGGAAGTCCTTCTCCTAACAGTGGTACATCATCTATGTTAAAATCAAGCAAATTATCCCAATCATTCAAACTCTTCTCTTCTTCTTCAATGTCTTCCAAAAATAGATCAATATCAGGGTATATTGTGTAACACCTCCAAATTTGGTCGCATCAGAATTATGTCCGAGAGCGTTACTTCATAAGTACATTGCATAAGCTATGAGAGAACGACCTCTAAATGAGTCGTTTGAAAAGTAATCTCATTGATTTAATTGAAATTGAACTTGTTATAACACTTATCCCATGTTTACATCACAATGAAAATCTTGAAAGTAATACAACGAGATTTGTTTATAGAAACCCATGTATGAAATCTTGTATAGTCTAGACTCCAATGCACATTATGTATGTCAAGCATCTAATTCACCTGAGAAAAACATGCTTTAAAAGTGTCAACATAAAGTTGGTGAGTTCATAGATTTTTATAAATGCACATGTTGGATCAAAGATTTGTAAAGAGTATATGACCATTTCAATCGTTATAATAGTCACTAAAAATGTATGCATGAATATTGAAATCAAAGATATGTATGACTAATGTATCCCATACGATAGTTACAAAAGTTAAGTATAGTCTGAACAAAGAGTTTGTAAAGTATGCATGACCATTGTATCCAATACAATAGTCACCATGTGTGATTTCGATTGCACCCTTAAGTTCATGAAACTGCGACGCAGACTTATATGTATGCCACTTTATTCAAGGCACAGTAAGAGTTCATAAGTATGTAGTTATTGGCACTGTAAACAAAAATCCAGTAATGCTCCGACATGGTATAACGTTCGTTTCCAGTGATAGCTAATCACCCGAACGGGGATTGTAAATCCCGAATAGATCTATCTTATAACATTCGCGCTTACCCTCCGAGTAATTAATAGTTCATGCAACTTAAGCTAATCTGTAATTATTTTAATTAAAGTAAAGTTATTGCATCCATAAGTATAAACGAGTATTGTATCTCACCGTGAGATATGAAAATGAGTGTATAACATATATTTAGCGAGTTTGTAATGAGTATGTAAACAGTTTTGTCAATGTGTATGTAAACGAGTGTGCAACCAAGTTA
>BQNB010017671.1:44655-69558 GCA_026074375.1 Tanacetum coccineum | reverse complement strand
GCTTATTTGAGGGCTTATTTGTGTTTCAAAGCAAAAGATAAGTGGGGCTTATTAAAGCTTATTGGCAAATCACCAAGGCCGTGGGCCCCACTTGGCCTCAAGAACAGCTTAAGTAGCTTAAAATTAAGCCCCAAAAGCTGTCCCAACTGTTTGCAAAACAGTTATAAGCCCTTTGGCTTATTCTATTTTTTTCTTACTTGTTTTTTATTTTAAGCTGTTTGATCCGTCCAGACTACACCTTAAAATACATATAATATATAATAAAATATAAAATATATATAGTAAGGATAGTCTAGAAACGAAGTCAATAATACCGAGAAGTAGTATAGAATGTTCCCGGGTCGTTTATCCCCAACGAGGCTGGACTGGAGAATCGATACAGTCGAAGATTTGAGTTTGAAGGAGATTTTTGGATTTTGGATTAAACTACGAATTTAATAGCACAATTAAACTATAGAGAAAATTTAAGAAACTAAAATCAATTAACTAACGCGAAATTTAAATGCACGAAAAGTAAAAACGTGAGCTAAAACTGAAATTTAAAATCTAAGAA
This sequence comes from Tanacetum coccineum, assembly GCA_026074375.1. Lineage (NCBI taxonomy): Eukaryota > Viridiplantae > Streptophyta > Magnoliopsida > Asterales > Asteraceae > Tanacetum > Tanacetum coccineum. The sequence continues at coordinate 69,005 of BQNB010017671.1, read as the reverse complement.
ACTACTTTTTACAAATTTAATACCTAAAAATCACAAATTTAAAAAGAAAATTTTAGGAAAAAGAATTGGAATTTTTTAACTATTTTTGAATTTTTTTATGAATTTTTAAAGAAAAATGAATTAACAAAAATAAACTTTTTCTAAAAATTATCACTAAAATTCTACTTTTACTTTTCAAAAATACTAGATTTAAAAACAAAAATTTTCACAAAAAGAATTAAAAATTTTCAACTATTTTTCTATTTTTTATGAATTATTAAAGAAAAAGAAATTACTTAAATTCTACTTTAATTCCTAGAAAATACAAATTAAACTGGAAAAATAAAGAAAAATGGTTTTTATAAACTAGAAAGGTGCAGAAATTTAATGGAACAAAAAGCCCTAATTTTTATAAACTAATTGTGCCCTAATTTTATCAATTAAAATCCTAAACCTAATTTTATTTAAACTAATTTCAAAAATATTAATTCTATTTTATTTCTTACAAAAGACAGGGTAGAAAGTGTAATAAACGAAACTGAAAGGTAGGCGGGATAACTATAGGAAATTTACACTTTAATAGAAACGGGTAACCCTAAACTATGGGAAAAGTACTAAACAGACCCTACGACTTGGCTTATTTTTGGCTTATTAAAAAGTGAATTTCAGCAAAAACTTAAAACTACAAAGTTATAAAAGAGCTTATTCTAAACAACATTAATAAAGGCACTTTCTACTTTTAACAACTCAATAAGCTAGAAAATAAGCTTTTTGTTCTGCTTTACAGAAACAAGGGGTTTAACTAACTTTTTAGTTTTTAGCTTATTCCAAGCTTATTTCTGATCCTATAAAGCTGAAATTTAGAATATAAGCTATTCTATGGATTTAAAACTAACCTAGATAAAAGGTTTTTCAAAATTTTAACTAGAAATGAAAATTCTAAAAGAGATAAGCTAAAACTCAATTCTGCTGCTATATCACTTTTGATAGGAAAATTAAGCTAGATGGAAAGCTGATAAAAGAAACTTAAGTGCTTATCTATATTAAACTACTAGAGTATTATTAACATGCTCAATTTCAAACTCTAACTACTAATTACTAAAGCTAAAAAAATGGCTAGAAAATGTAAAGCTAGATAGAATGATATAGGACTGCTATACTACTTTTGTAAGTAAAAATAAGCTGACTAAGAGCTGAATACTGAAAACTAAATGATGATTTATGCAAATCTAATGGAGTTTTATTAATGTGCTAAATTCTAAATTCTAATATCTAATTATGAATGCTTAAGTTCAGTTAGAAAATTGAATAACAACCACAGTTTTAAATGTTGTTGCTGATGCAAATGACCAAAAACCTTTAATGCAAGGAAAATTCCTTATCTAAAGTCTCATGAACTCACTAAATAATTGCATGTAAACCTGCTTTATCCAACTTTTAACTCTAGAATACTTTTGAATCACTTAACACTAAATTCAATTGAGCTAACAAAACTCCCCTGGTGCTAGGATCAATTTTAAGAGCTCAAAACTTTGAATTCTATAAACTAACTTCTAAATTCTTTTTAAAAAATTGATGTATAACCTAACTCAACTAACAAAGTTTTTGACGGATTGTATGTTGACTTTTATAAGTCTAATACATCTAAATCCAAAACATACTTTATTCTGTCTGTTCTCAACTAAAATGCACTTAAAATTATTTAAAGACTTAAAATTAATAACACCTTTATATCTACTTCTACTTAACTAACCTATTAAAGCTAGTTTAACACTTAAACTAACAGCTTATTTAGAAAAATAAGCTACTTCTTCAGTTAGCCTAATACACTTAATATGACAGTTTAAAAAGAAAAATTATGATTACACCAAATTTTAACTAATGAAAAACTCTAAAACAGCTAGGATAAAAAAGCCTAAACAAATAGTTTGAGAGTTAATGAACAGGTATGACTAGTAATAAGCAAATGTTTTATGCTATAAATTTTAAGCTGAGATGAGTTTGGAAAAAGAAACTTATTTTTTTTGTAGTCTCAGTCAACAAGCCACTCTTGTTGATGAGTGGATTAACATTCACCTAAGTGGCTCCCTTGCCTCTAAACCTTGAGCTATAAGCTAATAAGCTTTTAAAATGATGTTGAACACCTTGTTGCTTCCAAAATGAATCCAATGAACTCAAGTGATCATGATTTGATTTAAATTGGACAAAACTAGTAAGTAACTGACTTTTAACAAATTTTTAACTGAATTTGAGCTTATTAACAAGTATAAGCTCAAAAGAGCTTATTAGAGCTTATTTGGTACAAACAGCTTAAAATTTGAAATCAAAGAACAAAGAAACTTGAGAACTGAATTTTATTACTCAAAATGGTAAAGTACAAGCTAAAGGATACAAAGTACAAGTATTAAAGCTGAATTTGGAAAACTTCAAGAAATGCTCTAAAATAAGAAAAAAATTAAAACTGAAATCAAAAAACTACTCTCTAACTCCTCTGTCTTCTTGTCTCTTTTATAGGCTGCTGAGGTTCTTTGTTGTGTGTTTGTTGTGTTAGTCTTGTGAGAGGAAAACCAAACTCATCCTAGCCCTCTATTCTTCTTTGTGGCCAATTCCAATGATCTTGACCCTTGAATCTTTTGCGTTTTCAATGGGATTGCCAAGGTGGCAATAAGGGGTTTAGTGGAGTGAGAGTGAGGGTTTTATCCTTGGTGTTTTTCGAGTGTTGCAGGGTAAAGTGGGGAAGATGAACACGTGATTGGTTCTTGGGTTATTTGGCGGGATATGCGTGTATAATCCTACTCCTGTTTTCTTTTTTGGTAACAGGGTTGGGTTTGGTGATGTTGCAAGAAAGGCCCCTAATCTTATATATGTTTATTACAAACGTAGTCCTTGTGGTGACAGAAAGTTATGGGTTTTGCCAAGTTAAGTCCCTGAGAGCTATAATGGCTATTACTTGCACAGTCATTGAGGTGAAATGAAGAGTTTAGTGATTTGGCAGAAAAAGTCCCTCAACCATATAAGAGGTATTTCAAAATAAGTCCTTGTAGTGTATAATTTTTAGGGAATTGGCAGATTTGGCCCCTAAAGTTATAAATACCACTTTTGTCTTCAAGTCTTTAAAATCCAACTTTAAGGACTTGGCAAATTCACTTCTCCTCTAAAAGATGTATTTAGCTTTGCTTTGACTTTTCTTTTGACTTTGACTTTGTCGGGGTTGACTTGGGCTTTGACTTTTGGCTTCTCTTCACGCTCTTTTTATTTTCGTGCTCAGTTTTGTCGTTTTTGGCTTTGTTTTTTGTCCTTTTCTGAATATCCGTTTCCTGCACAACACAAATGCAAAACAAACATATATTTGGCAGTTTTTGTCTGTTTTTTGGTCATTTAAGTTCCGTTTTTTATGGTAGGAATAGGTTTGTCGTAATTAAGCACTTACCACTGACAAGAAGGGTTAAAGATTGATTGGGAACAAGAATTACTTTCGAAGATAAAGTAATAGTTTATTTGTAAGAAGGGGGGGGTAAAATTATGTTTAAACTTATTCGTTTAAGAGATTACGTCTTGTTTATTGAAGATGATATTGATAAGTTAGGAAAGTATTGTAAGCCTTGTCAGGACCCTTGGTGTATAATAGGAGTTGGTATCCTAGGGCATATGTTAATATTACATCTTTGATATTCGTTGCTTCAAGGTTATGTAAACCCTACACTTTTAAGAGTGTTTCGTTTTATATTGAGGCTGACTGAAAGTTTGTAATCCTGTCTTGTTATTGATTTTGTGTTACTATTTTATAAAGAATTCTTCTTAGTATCATTGACTAGATTTCGCATAGTCTTTGATATTCATAATCAAAGTTTCTACCATAGTTGTCTGAATTTATTCAATACAACTAAGCTTCTTACAAGCTAAGCAAGATTATTCAAGTGGGATCAACACAAACCAGTCATTCAACCTCAAAAGGCATCTTAAATCATTAAGTCAAGATGTTGGATAAATGAAATTTTGAAGTACTTGATTCTGGGCTAAATTTATAATTTCAAGATAGTTTATGGTTAGACCCATTTTCTACGTTGTGCCATAAAAGGGAGTTAGGGAGGACTATTAGTTTTTGATTGATAATAATGAATGATCTTCGTCGCACAGTTAAAGGATTGACGACGTGTGCATCTGTTTGCACGGTAAACTTAATATGCAACTCGAAAGATCATTTACTGTCCTTTTATTGTCCTATGTGGGTGCGTATGTGGGAATGAATATTATTGTTTTCTTGATGGATTTTCAGGATTCTTCCAAATTCCAATCGCTCTGGAAGATCAAGAAAAGACAACACTCCACTGTCGTAAGGGATTTTGCTTACCGACGAATGTCGTTTGGATTATGCAATGCTCCTGCTACTTTTCAAAGATGCATGATGCCAATCTTCCACGGCATGGTGGAAGACTTTATGGAAGTATTCATGGATGACTTCTCGGTATTTGGTAACTCTTTTGATTGTTGTCTAACCAATTTAGATAGAATGCTATCTAGATATGAGGAAACCAACCTTGTGCTGAATTGGGAAAAATGCCATTTTATGGTGAAAGAAGGGGTAGTTTTTAGGAATAAAATTTCTGATGTTGATTAGGAATTGCGTTGATATAGCCAAACTAGATGTGTATAGCTAATTACATCCCAACTAACTTAAAAGTGAGTAAGAATTTTTCTTGTACATGTTGATTTTATCTCAATGTCATAAAAACTTATTTAGAACTCTAAACCAAATACCAACATTTTAATGAAATACCCCAAAATATTAATTTTTTTAAGCTTGCAAAAAAGGCAAAACCAGCCTCTCTCTGCTCTCTCTATATATATAGATCTCTCATCCCACTAGCGACTATCCAGACTGAGATAATAGTCCTCATTCTGTCGATAGGTAGTGTGATTTCTCCAGCCCTGAAGAGACGCTAGATGACTCTAAAGTACAGAAGATATCTCTGTGAGGCGTGTAAACGTTTCTGCTACACGTTACTACTCAGAAAAAAGAGAGAGATAAGTTGAGAGTGCGTGAGAGCTAAGCTAGACTTCGACCCTAATGCTTGTGAGAATGACATCGATACACCTACCCCGCTCCTCACATTTTGTGCTCGACACCTGAGTGTGTGTGTTGTGAGAGAATAGTCCGAGAGTCATAATTGTAAGTGTGAACCAACAACAATGATTGAGATAAAGTGTGTGACTTGATCTTGAACAGTAGTGTCGTGTCCTTGAGAGAGAGAGAGTAATGGCAGATTGGCTCTGTTAAGTGTAGATAGAGATTAGTGTCCCTTGTGAGACGATGAGTGTGTTACTCTCTATTGGCATTTCACCGCGTAGTCCTTCGCTCGCTAATGTCGCGATAAGTGTTTCTGTTATAGAGTGGATATGGGAGCTGGACACTCTAATCCATCAGGTGCTTATTAGGAGGACAACAATTCCCCGGATGTCTATATATCTCTCAAGCGTTCTGGCATGAGGACTTAGACTTTGAGCTCTCGCAGGCCATGACTTGAGAGCCGCGTAAGTGTCAAAAGAACGCGCGAGAGACACGCGCCGTATTGAGATGGTGCATCTAAAGAAGTTTCTACGAATGTAGATATATTATCGTCACCTGAAGAGACGTTTAGGAACATACACGGAGGGAGGAAATCATCAGATGATTTTCCCGACGAACATCTTTATGATATTAAAAAAACGAGTCAATAGACGTGACCATGGTATGCTGATTATGTTAATTATATCGTTGGAAAGATTGTGCCTCCAAACTGGACACCTGAAAAAAGAAGAAGATTTTTCTCTCAAGTTAAGAATTATTTTTGGGACGAACCCTATGCATTCAAGCTATATGCTTCGGACAAGTGTGATGAGAACGATGTTGTTGCTGGGAATGAATCATTATGAAATCTTGGCCCACTACCCCAAACATTTCGAGCTATTTTATTTCCTCCCGCATCCGCCGTCGCCCCTCTCGGCGCCATTCTTCAGCCGCTCTGCTTCTCCTGCGACTTACCGCTTTTATTATTTGTCCCCGCATTCGCTACGCCTCTCGGCCCTGTCAAACGCTCTCGCCGCCGCCGCGCTCGCACTCCATTGATCCCGTCATGAATTTTTACTTTATTTTTATTGCATCTTATTGTCTTCTGGAACAAACTGGGAGGACATCTTACGTGCGTCGATTATTGGAGGAAAGTATATGAATTTGGATTCTATGGCTATCTTAATTTAAAGATGTAAGATTATGTGATGAGATGCGATGCATGCCAAAGATCAGGGAACATATCATCAAGGAGTGAGATGCCACAGAACAATATTCAGGTATGTGATGTATTTGACATATGGGGGCTAGACTTTATGGGGCCCTTTCCAAACTCGAAAGGGAATAAATATATACTAGTAGCAGTGGATTACGTTTCAAAATGGGGTTGAAGGACTCAGCTCTTTCCTACAATCGATGTCTCGCGTTGTGATTAGATTTTTGAGAACACTATCTGCAAGGTTCGGAGTTCCTAGAGCTTTAATTAGTGATCGGGGAACACATTTCTATAACTCTTAATTAGAAAAAGCCTTGCAAAAATATAGAGTGACTCATAAACTATCTATGCATGCTCACCTCAAAACCAACGGACAGTGACTGAAGTGACATATAGAACTATAAAAGTATTTTGGAAAAAAGGGGTGGGGGGACTTACGGTGGGGTTATAACCCAAAGAATTGGTCAGAAAAGCTTGATGATGCATTCTAGGCATTCAGAACTGCCTACAAGACACCTACTGGATGCACCCCCTTCAGATTGGTTTCTGAAAAAGCTTGTCACCTACCTGTGGAGATCGAACACAAAGCATATTAGGTACTAAAACAATGTAATATGGATCTCACAGCTGCAGCGAAAAACTGTTTCATGGAACTTAATGAATTGATAGAATTGAGAGATGGGGCATATGAAAACACCCGAATCTACAAAGAAAGAACCAAGAGATGGCATGACTCAAGGCTTCAGGGAGATAAAAATTTCAAAGCAGGAGACAAGGTATTATTATTTAACTCTAGATTTAAGATGCATCCAGGTGAGCTTAAATCAAAGTGGTACGAGCCAAACGTGATAAAAACTATGTATCTATATGGATCCGTGGAAATCATCGATAAAAAACGATTTCTGTTTTAAGTTGATGATGAGGTAAGAGGTGAAAAAAGTACCACGACAGACCATATTGATGCGAAGAGAAGAAAGTAGTTGAATTGAATGAAGCATTACAAGTGAAGAGGTGAGGAAGAAAAGGTTCTAACTTAAAAGACTTCGCTGTAAACAAATGCGCTTCCAGGCGAGACAGCCGGGAATTGTTATTTAATTTTTGTTATCGAGTTGTCTTCCCAGACTCGCTATCTACAATTACGGCATATCAGCTCCATACCATACGGCGTATTGATTGTCTAGACGTTATCAGTCTTTATTTTTTTATACACTTTATATAAACCTTATTGTAAGCGGCGCATATCATTAGGGTTATTCATGCCCTCAACGCGACTCTCAGGCAGTTTTCAATAGACTGACCGTATGTTTGCTCGCTAGCGCGCGCTACTGGTTTCCTCAATTACGGTGTTTCAAGTTTATGGTACGGACATATCGATCTCTGTTACATTTTTTGTTTAGTTTAGTTTAATTATGTAGGTACCAAGATAGGAATGCGTGTTTATTTCTTCTTTTTATCAGGACTCGTGAAAGAAATATCAACGAATATTGGTGGAGAATTTACAAATCTGGAGATCTTGAAGTGTTGGAGTCTTGAAATTCAAAGGTGGTTGTTCAACATGTATCTTGCTCAATTAAAGACTCAACATGGAGAATCTACCAAGCAAAATATCAGGGGAGTTTCTCATTCTAATTCTTTTTAAATTCCCGTATTTAATGTTTTATCTATACAACGAGGACGTTGTATAATTCAAGTGGGGGGATGGAATTAGAATGTTTACTTGTCCTATTTTTCACACTAAAATGCTTAAATTATGCTCAAATTTAAAAAAATTCAAGCATACTTTTGTGAAATTACTTGATACATAACCCGCACACAATAACCCTTGTTAGATATTGTGAGGATTTAACCTTTCCGTTTCTAAATGTTTACCCAAATTCCATAAAAATATGAGTGTGCCGGTGATGTAGTAGACTTTAGAACTTGGCTTGGTATATCACTCGAGACCACAGTGATGAGTATTATGGATTTAATTGGAGTAACTTGTTTAAATTGGTAAATTTTTAGGATTACACCCAAATCGCCTTTCCATGTTGTTTATTAACTAACTACACCGGTTAGTTAACCTCTCGTTTAAAACTTTGTTACTCTAACTTTAAAGAGTAGATTTACATTAGAACAACCCGTAGAGCCAATCCTTTAGGAATTACACCAACTATTTGTTTCGTTACACCCTTACACCTTAACCTACACTGTTAGATTAAGTTTAATTTACAGTTGCTAGTTGCTTAAAGTGTAAAGTTTGTATTTCCCGAGTCTTGTGTCATTTTCTATCTTTTGTGCGGTTGGAAATTTGCACATTGCAAATGAGAATGTATATTAAGTAGTCAAAACTCATGTGATTTTACTACCATTATAATTATTGGTGAGTCCGAAGAACGAAGAACTATCGAAGAAATTATTCAGAATTATTATGATCGTAAATATGGTGAAACTACACCGAGATTTAAAGCATAGTTGGCAAACAAAAAAGAGAAAAATTGCAACACAAAAAGAAAAATGAAAGTTTGAAGATAATCGTTTCGCAAGAGCATTACCGAAGGAATTACACGAAGGATCGATTATTCGTTAATACGCAACAAAAATCAACGATGTAAAGTATTGTACAAAGTGGAAGATATCGCCACTTGCCTTGTAGAGTATAGTCTAAAGTTTTGGGTGGAAGATTAAGAAGTTTGACCGTTTATGGGTAACGCCAACTTAGGTTGTTGTTTTTGATCGATGATCAAGACGTTGTAAATAGTTGTGTCTTTATCATGGTAACGGTCTAGAAAAGTGTCTAGCAACCTGTACTTTAGGCTTAATCTATTTTTTTCTTGATTTTTATTTAACAACAATTTACTTCCCTTTCACTTGATGATTAGCCGTTGGTTTTACGCGAACGTGGATGTGATCGGGCATGCATGTCTATTTCGTCGTTATGGCCATGTATGCATGTCTCAGCTGCCTCGTTGGTTTATGACTTTTGGTGAAAGTTAGAAGGTCCATACTCATATCATTCTTCATTCCTAACCGCGTTGGTTAATTCGATAATGGGGATGTGATCAAAACAACATGTCTATTTCTGTCGTTTCGGGACCATGTATGTGTGTTCAGCTGCCCTGTTGGAGTGGTACTTCTGGTGAAAGATTGATAGGATTGATCAAACGTAAGCTTTCCAACACAATGAAAACCCATATTGTGTACCTTTATAACTTGTTATCTTGGCTTTAGGGTGGTGGTGTGTATTTCATTGCAAGCTATGATAGAATACTTGTCCGACCAAGCAATGATGCGAATTAGTTTCATGTTACCACATAGATTAGTTGAGGTTTTGAGTGTTGTCATCTTCCTAATTTCGTGAGGTGTTTGGTTGTGTATTGTAATAGATCGAATAATGCTTTAACGGAAAATATCCTTAGGGATACATTTTTATAAACTTCTAAAGGCTACTTGAGGACAAGTAGGATTCAAGTGGGGGGATATTTGATGACATCAGATAACGTCTATTTTATAGTATCATTTATCCCATCTTATTAACCCATTTTGTATAATTATTGCAAATAATTGTTACTTAATCGTTTATTATTTGAGAAATTGCTAGTAATTATGGTAGTACTTGGTGTGAAAGTTAGCAAGAGGCGAACATTTTTGATGCATAAATAAAGATATTTTGAAGATTACTATTTTGAAGACCATACGCACCATATCCTATCAAGAAAGATACTGGTTTACGTGCCTGCACTCACAAAAGGACACAAAGGAAGAAGATCATATGTCGATCCAGAGAAGACCAATACGCCGTGTATTGGAATATAGTATGTGAATTATTCTAGAAAGATATCAAACGTGGTCCTGCACCAGAATACCCCAATACGTCGATACCAATCCTTGGTACGCCGTATCAAACCGGACTTCCAGACCCTATAAATACTGTGAGACTGAGTAAAATGAGTTTTTAAGTGTTGTTTTTTGCTAATATATTTTCTCGATACCTAAACCCATAAAAGTCGATTTTCAAAGGAGACCCAAAAGCAGAAGTGTGTAGAAGGAGGCGAAGCAACGCTATCAATTCATAGGAGACAACGTGTTAATTCCTATACTTTAGTAACGAGCGGCACTCGCGCGGCTTTGTATTCATTGTTAACTCGTTAGTTTCTTGGCTAAATAAACTGCTCTTGTATTTTTTTGAGTTTTTAAAGGCTATTACCTTGGGTAAGGGTATTAGCCATTATTATGAGATTTGCATGTTTGGTTTTACGCTTATCTTGTTTTTTGATTATCGTTGGATGCTTGTTTATGTTTATCAATTTATACTTGTTTACGTGCTTTTGTATGCGACCTATCATTCAACTGGATCTAGTGATACAGACCAAGTAATATAGAGTCTGAGATAGCTCTCTATATAGTAATTTATACATCTAGACCAATAGGATCACAAATAACGACCTACCTTTGCCTTTAGATTAGTGAGCTTAGTTGGACCGGCAGGTGACCCTTGGGATCAACGAGTACGTTCTTAATTAATTGGTAAAGATTTGGTTAGTGGACTACTAGTGTATAAATTGCCATTAAGCAGTAAGTGGGTAAAGTCTCTATGAGCTAGGGTTTAACAAGATCACCATTGCTTTAATCCCTAAGATAGATTATAATCAGCAAATAAGGATGCTTTATGCGGATGCTTATTGTGATTGAAAGAATTAATGTTGTCTAGGTCTTAGGAAGATAGTCCCGCCTAGTCTTAGATATAGATATGCCACCTCGAGAGTTAGAATCATTGCACTTATTAAACAAACCAACGTTTAATCAGATTAATAAAATGGTTTAATTACTTTTCTTATACTTTGCTCGACCGCTCTTTAATCATCTGTTAATTAGCTTGCGTGGGTAAAAGTGTCTTGAATTGATTATAAGTCGCCGACCAAACCGTGCCAGTGCAGCACGCACTCGGCGCTGAACCCCCATTTTACCTGTTAGAATTAGGATTAGTACTAACATAGGTTTAGCATAGGTTTGACATAGATTAGAATTAACTTAGATTAGATAAACCAAAATATAAATAAATTGATAGATTTAACCTCGCTTCAAGTGTTCGACACCCTACTTACCACGAATCTACCACCGACCGGGTACACTGGCCAGTTAAAGTGTTGGTTTTGTTAAGTCGGCAAATATAAAATATTAAACTTGAACTATCATAAATTAACACCTCACCCTCCAAACGACACGGATCAATTATTCAAACACCATCATGAGACTGGTTTCCATGTGAAGGTTCTTCCCTCAAAATAATGGGAGAAACACCAAACTCACCATCACTTGAATTCATGTGCGGATGTTCTCTTGTCAAACGTGTTTGTAAAGATTGAAGCTCAGGAAACCTTGCCCATCATTGTTGGCTACATGCTTCATTGCATTAAAACCAAAACTCCCTTCAACTTCGCTTACTTCATAGCTCGAAGGTTTGTGGTTTATACTGACAACATGAGGCATTCCATTATTAGGGTCATGACAACACTCTTTGAATACCTCAAGAACAAACATCCCAATGATGCCTCCCGAATGATTAAAGTGGAAGAAGTGTTCTGTGTGTGTTGTGCCCACCTTTTCACCAGATTGGATCTCTTGAACTCTGAATGTTGCATTAAAATGAAACTTTGCTTGTAATCTCTAGGTTAATTGGTGATTACCACAAGATTTGTTGATTGATTTGATTTACACGCTTGAATAATTATCTTTTGTGTTTATTGCCCTAGTGTATGCTTACAAAAAGGAATTGGGAGTCATGAATAAATATACATATAAATTGTTAAAATGGTAAGTTACATTGTCAAAGTCACAAATAATCCACATTCGTATCATCCATGTCACCAAGTTTAAATGGTAAAGCTAACTATGTTGGACTTAAAGTGCGTAGTTTGTTGCTTGTGTTTGTTTTGTGTTTACTTGTTGATAAAATAAGTATCAAGAACACATGATAGGTTGATGCTCTTGACCAATGGATCCTGTCTTGGAACAAGGAGGGCAACGATCCTTAGGGGGGGGAGCATGTAAATGGTATATATTCTCTCTTTACTAAAGATTATCAACCTTCAATAAAAGACCAAGATCCCGTATGTTTGAAGTGGAAGAAGTGTATCCCATGTACATAATTTCACCATAAAATCTCTTGAACTCTAAAATGTTGCAATTAAAATAAAACTTTGCTTGTAATCTCTATGTAATTGGTGATCACCGCCAATATATGCTTGAATGATATGATTTACTTGCTTGAAATAATTATCTTTTGTGTTTATTGCCCTAGTATGCTCAACAAAAAGGAATTGGAGTCATGAATAACTATACATATAAAATGTTAAATTGTTATGTTAATTGTACAAAGTCACAATAATCCACATTCGTACTCATCCATGTCACCAAGTTTCTAAATGGTAAGCTAACCTATGTTGGAAGCACAGGAACTCTTTCAGAGGGGGTTAATAATCTGTATAGGTTATTAGATAAGTTTTGGGAATAGTTGGGATTAATCACTGCTACCTGAATATCCTACCTCCTATACGATTTGGACTGAGTCAGAATCGCAGGAATTATAGGATAGACTAAATATACCTATTAAAGTCTATTGTCCTTAGAAACCACTAATGAAACCATAGTTTGACAGTGCACAGGAAAACGTTTTCATAATAGTAGTAATGAAGCAACTAGGTTAACACGTTTTCTCTTTTGATATCTCCAACTCTTTTAATTTTTAGTAATTAATTTTATTGTTATTTATTTCAAATCAATCCAAAAACCATTTTTAAAACGTGACATTTCAAATTAAAACTAATTACAACTTAGCTCTTGGGACGACTTCGGATTTACCATTCTATACTACCCACGATTGAGTTCTCTGCCTGTTAGTACGTTGTCAGGTAGATCGAATTTTATAAACTTCAAACTTGATAAATTAGTATTTAAAAGAAAATACGCATCAGGCGGTCTTCATCTTTGCTACGTTTGTAATTTTATTTATTTTTTGAAATTTTATTTGTCATCAACAAAGAGGGGGAGATTGTTGGTGCAACATTGACTAGGATCTCCTTTATGTTTTAATAATGAAGAATAAACTTTCGCAAAACTTAAAATAACAAATGATAGCCTAAATCTGTAATACCAGATTCTTCTGTCCGGCGCGCTAGTCACGCGTCAGCGTGTGAGCAGTGCGCCACAAGCGAACTTCGTTTTTACGGATTTGCCTTTGTCGGCTTTCCTCTTACCCGACACATGTGGAAACTTAAATAAAGGTATGTACATGATGTTTAAGCATTTATGAACACTCCAAATGAGGTTTAGACTTAAAGAGGAGCAAAAATAAATCCTCTTGTTTTTCTACAAAAGGCCAAAACAAATCTTTTATCAAATGCCTCTAGCCAAGGCTGAAACTTCTTTCTAAACCTTGTATGATCATATTTTTAACATACCATCTAATGAAAGTATTCATTTAACCTTAATTCGGATTTACGTTGTTCCTAATCACGTAACGGGATTTAGTCCCTTATTGGTCATACTAAGTTAAAGGTTACTTTGCGTAAACGCATTCTTTCCCGTTATGGAATATGCTTTACTAAAGATGCAAGGCACTTAGCATGTTTGAATCAAGATGGTTAGTGATCAAATCCATTATTGATTGTCATGGATTAAAGTCTAAATGACTAAATGAGTTTGTGGTATTTGGAGTTTATTATACTTTAAGTTTTCTTATTTCATTACCTATAAATGTTTTACAAACTCACATGTATTCCTCACATGTATAAGTCCACACTTCTTCTACAAAATCCTATAACCCATTCTTCCTAATCATTTGTTCACCCTACTTACTTAACAAATGATTTCATCTCTTCCACACACACTCCAAACACCTTCTTCCTAAGCAATCCTATAATCACATATGCCCACTCTCTTCTTTCTTATTGGCAATGTGATTATAAACCTAAATCAATCCTTTGATTTTGTCCTTATCTTCATCTCCTTCATCTTCATCTTCAAAACCTTCACTCACATAAGCCTTCACCAAATAATCCTCAAATCTCATCCTCAATATGCCAACTCACATTTCTTTACACAATGTACTATCCTTATACTTGTTGTTCCCTACATTCCCAACAATGAATCTTCCACATCTTATCAAAAATTCTCCACCACTCATTTACTATTCACCTTTTTCTTCACAACATTTAAATTTCAGACACATACTTCTTCATCCTCACCCTTGATCAAGCCACTTCATCAATCCAAGTTCCCACATTCTTTTCTCTACCCTTGGATTGATTTCAAACATACACAACAAACACACTTTCTTTTGTACCCTTGATCAAGCCAACTCATCAATCTAATATACCTCATTCTCTTCTTAACCCTTGGATTGAACTCTCATCTCAAACAAACACACTTCCTCGCACAAACATATACTTCTCACTCACAGAACAAACACACCTCTCTTTCCATCATTGATCTTGCAACTTAACCAATTCAACTTACCTCTCTTCTTCACATCCTCACCATTTATTTCAAACCAAGTCAATTGGCTCCTTTCTATCACATCATGCCAACTAATGCCAACTCATTCACAACCCATTCTCTCTTATCCAACATGTGGCTAATTCAATTTGAAATTGAAATTTAAATTCTTCCCCATCTTTTCTCTCCACGCAAATAATATTCCAAGAATATTCTCTTGTACCGTTAACTAGCTTTTCAAACCTTTAGTTGGATCCCAACTAAGCTAGTTACACTTTGAGGAATACCTAAAACACCCTTTTCTAATAATTCTTTTCTCTTTTTACAATATCAGATTAGTGAAAGGCTTAAACATACTTCACAAATGTTTTTATCAAATGACTATTTGACTTAGTTGACTTTGAGTGTAAGAATAATTGAAAGGTCATAGCATGAAGTAAAATTGGGGGTTTAACAAGTGCGGGTATTTAAAATGCTAAAATCTCAAAGAAAATCATTCGGAATCTGGCGCGATGGGCATGTGCTGATGAGTGGGCAGCACGCCACTCATGATTTATTTCCCAATTTAGGATTCTTGGCCTATAAATACCCACCCTTGGCCTTTGTATTCCTTACCTCTTGAAAAGATTCTTTCCTCTCTTTCTCTACTCTAATCCTCTAAGTCTAACACCTATTGTGTTCTTAATCTTCTCTTCTATCATCTATTAAAGAACACACATCTTCGCAAGAGAGTGATGACATTAAATAACGTCTTGTTGGGACTTAAAAGACTTCAAGGATTCTTAGAGTTACTACTGCTCAGGTACATAATGAAAATTATGCTAAGTAGTTAGTACTGGTAGTATAAAGTTACCACTGCTAGTTACCACTGTTAGTATAATTTAGTACTGTTAGTATAAAGTTACTGCTGTTAGTTGAAGTTAAGACTGCTCAGAGTTGAAGACTGAAATATAAGCTAAGTAGTTAGTGCTGCTATTAGTAATGTTAAGACTGCTAGTACATGTTACTACTGTGAGTATATATTAGTACTGCTAGTACTAATGTTACTACTGCTTATGTTTATTAGAACTGCTGGTGAAAAAAGTTTATGCTGCTGAATTACAACTGCTAGAAGACTTACTACTGTCAAGAAGATAAAGACGATTTAAAGAGATAAAGATTGTTTGGAGATCAAGAATACTTGTGAAGATAATTATTGAGATATTTTTGTTCAAGATATGCATAATGTATTTGTTTAAGAGATTACGTTTATGTTTAGAAAAGATTATGATATCTTAGGAATGTATTGTAAGCCGACTAGGACTCTTTAGTCTATAAAAGGAGGTCCTAGGGCATTAGTTGAGATACAAGTTTCGCATAAGTTTTCATAGTTTTCAAGTCGTTTTAGAAAAGCTTCAAGATTGTAAACCCTAGTACTAGTGAAGAGTACTCGTATTATTGATCTAATATTATTGGAGCGTTTGGTTATATCTTTGTTTGTACACGATTACTGTTTTATTCATAATACTTCTAGGTATTAAGGTGTAGATTCCGCATACACTTTAGTATACATACAAAGTTTCTACAATAAGTTATTTTAGATTTATCCAAGGTAATTTAACCTTAGACAACCTAAGGAATTGATTAAGGATTGGGATCAACATATACGTACAAGTTAACCATGCACAAGATTTAAACCATTTCCCTCTAAATTCTTATAAACCATTTGTACCATCCTTTAAGCATAAGTTACAACTCTTCCAAGCACCACATTTGAATTATTTCTTCCCTCCACTCCACCTCATGCTTGTACAAACCAAACAAAACCCTAGCCGAAGCCCTAACTAGTTAAACTAGCTATTAAACAAGCTAATATCAAGATTGATTTTCTCCACCATGACTCACCACCTTGTCATCACCCTTTCACCACCAAGTCGACACCTCACTACCACCTTGTCACCACCTTGTCACCTCATTGGTTATTCGAACCCCTCTCACCACCTTACACCTCTTTAAGCTAGAACACTAGCTTCCATTAGTCTTTGCATCACCATACACCTTTTTAAGCTAGAAACCTAGCTTCCATTAGTCATTACACCTTGATAAGGATGTAAGACTTGCCCTATAAATACTTGAACCACACACACATTCTCACAACACATAATTTTATCAAACACTTTCACTTGTTCTTAACCTATTTCGAGCCAAAAAAGAGAAAGAAAGGAGTATAAGCCAAGGAAGGAACCAAGGTGTAAGATAGAAGGGTTCTTGAGTCATCTCCAAGGAATACTCGATCCATACCAAGCCATTCAAACCATTATAAGTATTAGTAAGTCATATAACTCGTTTAATAAGCTCTTGATGTGTTATAGATCATTTATAAGCTTTGATTAAGCCACTTGTATAAGCTAAAACTCTTTTGAGACTTCTAAACCAAACCATGCCCTAATCAACCCTTTTTGGACCCTAAACCCATTCGAACTTCATTAATAAGCTAGCTAAAGCTTATTTGAACCAATAAGCTCTAAATACATCTTTTATAATCACTTGTATAAGCCCTTGAACCATAAACTCATTCGTTTGATTTTCCTAAACCAAACGTGCCCTTTAAAGCTTTAAAAACCGTTTTTACATTCTTATAAGCTATAAGCTGATCTCAAAAGCTATTGAAATAAGCTATACTATCATTTCTATAAGCTTTGAAACTTGTATACTTTTTGGGCTAAAACAGTAAATATCCTAAACTTAAACTATAAGGACCTGTTTTGCCAAAACTCTAATTTTAGGGTTAAATTAATAAATTCATTTAATTATAAAATGAAAAGGATTAGTTTTGTAAAACTATTTATACCAAGGGGTATATATAGCCATTTTTTAAATTATAAGGATATAAATCATAACATTTTCATATTAATAAACAAAAATGTATTTAAATGTTATAAAACTTGATTTTATTAAAACCCGACACACCTAGCGTTTCATTTATCGATCGAAACACTTATAAACAAGTTATGTTATATATTTAACATAATTTATCATCCACTAACTTTTGGAGAAACCTAAAAAGATAATATCCTATCATTTATATTGTCCCACTTAAACTATAAACGTAGCATGTTAATAGGGAATTTCATGTAAGGGGTTTCATTTGGGTAGGCGTTTTGACGAGTTACTGGATTTACGATTTAAAGTATCCTAGCTCCTCAAACGTTTACTACATGACCTCTGGATTATGATAGCCCGAACAGTGATGCGATATTTTTCACAAACTAATAAACCAAAACTATTCACGTTAAACTTTATGAAATAAAGTTTTTAAATATAAACAATCGAACTAAGACTTGACATATTAACCCAGGTTGCGTGACGAAGCCGTTTACTTCCATTTGAATCACTTTTCCCATCAATCAGATTTTCCTATTAAAGGTGAGTTCATAGTCCTACTTTTATATGTTTTCCAAATCCCGTAGGGAGATGCATGCTATAAACCATGAATACAAGTATTTTCCAACTGTATGTTATTCTGATATATTATTGCCTAATTTACCTCCATTGACAATGTCCCTTATATCATGAACCATTAATCACCGTAACGTGAACGCGAATATATGTGGATAGATCTATCGGGATTGACGAATCCCGTTTGTGTTTACCAGTAAGTTAACCAAGCGCACTATATTTGAGAAATAATAGGTAATTGGCAAATTACCTTTCCAAAAGGACACTTGTTCCTTAAATATCATTGACATGATTTCCATGTTAACGTTTGAGTGTCATGAGCTTAGTGCAATAATACTGTTTTCCATGATAATTGTAATTATGCAATTATTACTATTTATGTTAACTTGTATTCAACCATTATATTATAAACCTGTAAATTTCACTCAACCTTTGTGTTGACCCTTTTAGCATGTATATCTCAGGTAATTAGCAGTTTAAGACAC
The DNA here is from genome assembly GCA_026074375.1 of Tanacetum coccineum. Classification (NCBI taxonomy): domain Eukaryota; kingdom Viridiplantae; phylum Streptophyta; class Magnoliopsida; order Asterales; family Asteraceae; genus Tanacetum; species Tanacetum coccineum. Next base: position 50,365 of record BQNB010017671.1, on the reverse strand, counting down.
AGAGTGGCATGGACTTGAAGACGTCCAAACCTGTTATCATTCAAACACTATGTTTTATATTCATTTTGGGACCTCCTTTTGTAAAACTCTGAAATATTATTGAATGATAACTAAATTTTCCAAAACGTCTCTTTATGAGTCGTTTTCTATGATTATGACTGTTGTTTCATGAAGTAATACCCCAAATTAGCTTCCGTTGCTATGTTGAAATATCAGGGTGTTACATTTATTGTATTGTTTCTGGATGGCATCCGTGTTGTGGGCAATCCTTCTCTTGTAATAGTTTGGCAGTCACTCATTTGAGGACTTGTCTAACATAGTTGTAGTAATATAATAATAATTAAGGGGCGGTTGGTTGAGTGATTTGTAAAATCTATGCCATTGTTACATTGTATCAAACCTATAGGTTCTTGATTGGTTACCTTCTTGGTTGTCTGGTTGTTATATATTTGTGGTTTATAGTCTGTTTTGATGCGTCTGTTTTGATATATTTTCCCATGCTATTTGATAATTCTTTGATTAGAGTACACAGCCCCTTATGCATCTCATGGCAATGATCTAATGTACACTCTAATTTCTCTTTAAAATTAACTAGGGTTGAGAACTATTAAATATGGGTTAGTGCTACGAAAATGGCTATTCAAACCAAACATAAAATGGGATTTATAAATGGAACATGTGTGAGGTCTGATTATGCTAGTAGCATGTTAACTAAATAATAGGATAGATGTAATGCTGTTGTGCTTTCTTAGATTCTTGGTTCTCTGTCTCAAGATGTTTATGGTTATGTTTTCTCTGATAATGCTTCTGTTGTGTCGAATGAGTTAAAAGATACATATGATAGGGTTGATGGTTCTATTGTGTTTAATCTGCTACAAAAGATTAACTGTTTTAAACAAAGAGGATTGCATGTGTCTGAATATTATCATAAATATTTATGGAAAGAGTTTAATATTTTAACCAAATCATAGACTATGCTTCTAAAGCTAGGAATGAACTGTTAGATCATAATAAGTTGTTAAAATTAATGGAATTTCTTATGGACCTTGATGACATCTCTCAGCTTATCAGGAACAGTCTCTTGAATAGGGGAATATATCCTTCCTGAGGTCAATGATGCTTTTTACATTGTTGCCAAAGAGGAGTCCCATAAAGGGATACCTCCCACTTCTATGAAAAATGATAAGCCTCGGGCTTCTGCTTTGTTTTTTAGAACCAATGATAATAGAAAGAATAATAATGGTAATTGGAATAACAATAACTCTCGGAACAAAGGAAATTATAATAGTCTTCTGCATAAAACGGTGGTTTAAAAGGTTATACTGTGGACAAATGTTTTGAGCTTATTGGTTATCCTCTTGGATTTAAGATAAACTCTAATTTGAAACCTGCTATTTTAATAACATGAAAAATAATTCTGATGCTAGGGGTAATTTTGTGGTTAATAGTGATATAAAAACATCTACTGGTACTCTCTTTTTTACTAATCATCAGGTTATGAAGTTAATGAGCCTTGTCAATGAGAAGACTGGTTCCTATGCTCATCCTACTCATTTTTTAACTGAAATGTGTTTTCTAACCAGAACTTTATAGATTTTTATGCTAATCTGAATATTAATGGAGTCAATTACCACTTTAGGTGGATAATTGACTCTGATGCTAATCAACACATAACCAATAGTTCTAAAGATATGTTTGACTTAGTGATTATTTCTGAACTTAAATTGATTGTTGGTCATCCTAATGAAACTTTGGCTAAGATTACACATGTTGTAAATCTAAAACTTAATAATGATGTTGTTTTGTTTGATGTTTTGGTTGTACTTGATTATTGTTTTAGTTTGCTTTCTATTCATAAGTTGATTAAGGATATTAAGCTCGGTGTTGGTTTTGATGAGACTAAATGTTATATTCAGGATTTTAAAAGGAAGAAAGTTCTAGGGATTGGTAGTGAATTTAGTGGTTTGTATGTGTTTGATAAAGAGTACAATAAGTACGTTGCTAATAATAATAGTAAGTTTTTTGTCTATCATGTTTCTAAAGAGGCCTGGTATAATAGACTTGGGTATCCTGCTAACTAGGTTTGAAATTGTTAAAAGGGTCTATAAATTTTTTTAATGTTGATCATAATGGTCCTTGTGAGGTTTGCCATAAGTCAAAGCAGACCAGGGATCATTTTCCTTTAAGTGAAAACAAATCTACTGTTTTGGAAAATTAATTCATCTTAATATTTGAGGTCCTTATAAAGTGGTTAGTAGAGAGGGATTAAAGTATTTTTTGACCATTGTTGATGATTTCACCATATCTGTTTGAGTGTATTTGCTTATGACTAAAGATGAGGTTTTTGAAATGTTTATCAATTTCTATATGTCAGTTTTAACTAAGTTTAATAAAAAGGTTAAAGTTGTTAGGTATTATAATGGTACATAATTTGTTAATCATAAAATGAATGCATTTTTAATACTATAGGTATCATAAATCAAACATTTTGTGCTTATACACCTTAGCAGAATGGTATTACTGAAAGGAAACATATACACCTTCTTAATGTTGCTAGAAGTCTAACGTTTTAGGGGGGATTCCTCTCATGTTTTGGCATGAGTGTATCTTAACTCTACTTTCTTGGTTAACATGCTTCCTTCTTTAGTTTTAAGTGGTAAATCTCCCTTTTCTTTGGTGTATGGTAAGGAACCAAACGTTTCTCATTTAAGGAGTTTTGGATGTTTCTGTTTTGCTGTTGTGGTTAAGGGTATTGATAAGTTTTCTTCAAGCTCTCGTTGCACAATGCCATCTCTACCAGGTGTCCCTTCCTCATCATCATTGAGTCTTACATAAGTTTTGGTTGCAGGTTCAAACTCAAAGTGATCAAATACATTTAAAGTGGAAATTTCATTAGACTCATTAACAGATTCATGGCTATTCATTTTATATGGAAATACATTTTTAAAAATATTTGACATCTCTGGAATACAAAACACTTTTATTTTCAAGACTGAAAAGTTTATATGCTTTCTTACCACTAGCATACTCAATTAACACACACTTTTCAGAGCTTGATGCTATCACAAACCAACCTAGACATGATGGAGTTATAGGTAAACAAAATCAATCTGAGGGCAATGCTGATCCTAGTAAAGAGGTTCCTCTTTTTCAAAACTCTTTACTAAATGAAACTGGGGAAGTTGGTCCTAGGAGGTCAAAGGCCTTCTGAATTTCGTTCTAAATTGAATCAATGTGTGTTAGATAATAAAGTTAAGTATGATTTGAATAGATATGCCAATCATTTTATGCTAAGTGTTAAGAATCATTGTTATGTGTCTAATTTGAATAAGTCTTGTAAGCCATCTTCTTATAAAGAAGCTTAAAAGGATGCTAATTAGATAAATGCTATGAATAGCGAGATACAAGCTTCATATGAAAATGATACTTGGTCTCTTACTGATATGCCAATTGGTAGAAAACCTATTGGATGTAAATGGGTCTTTAAGATTAAGTATAAGTCTAATAGAGAAACTGACAGGTATACGGCAATATTGGTGGCAAAAGGATATAGTCAAAAGAAAGGTATAGATTATGAAGAAACCTTTAGCCATGTTGTTAAAATGAGGACAGTTAGATGTCTGATTAATCTTGAAGTCTAAAAAGACTAGAAGATTTTTCAAAAGGATGTCAATAATGCCTTTCTTTATGGGGACTTAAATGAGGATGTTCATATGGTTCATCCTCTTGGTTTTTCAAAAAAAAGGAAAGACTACAATTTGTAAGTCCTTTTATGGCTTAAAGCAAGCCTTCAAACAATGAAATCATAAATTGTCTGAGGCTTGGCTTGAATTTAGGTTTGTTTAGTCTAAGAATGTTCACTGTTTAAGCCAACACATGCATGCTCACTTGAAGCCACATTTTAATACTACTATAAGGGTTCTTAAGTATTTAAAGCTTGCAACATGTCTTGGTGTAGAATTTTCTAAGAATAAGAGTGATAGTGTTGTTACTGCATAAATTGATTTTGATTGGACAAAGTGCCCTATGACTAGAAGGTCAGCTCTGGGTATTGTGTATTTGTGAGTGGAAATTTGGTTTCTTGGAAAAGCAAAAGACAAGCTACTCTGTCTAAGTCTTCATTTGAAGCTAAGTACAGATCTATGGCTTTAGTTACTTGTGAGATCATGTGGATTGTAAAGGTTTTAAAATATTTTGGTATGGATAACTTAGTTCGTGCAAATCTGCAAATCTGTATTGTGACAACAAGTCTGCAATACAGATTGTAGCCAACCCAGTTATGCATGAAAGGACTAAACAATTTGACATAGATGTTCATTTGGTAAGGGAAAAAGTTTCCAATGGTTTAATAAAGACTTTAAAGGTTGAGTTTAGGTCTCAAGTTACTGATATTCTGACTAAGGCACTAGGGACTGCTCAACATTTTTGCTTGGTGAAAAAACTAGGATTGTTGAAAATAGTTTGTGTCCATATTTGAAGGAAGGTTTAAAAGTTATTAGTTTATTTGCAAACTTATGGAACTCAAAGGGCTTAAAGTGTAACTTAGTTATAAATAATCTTTAACTTTGGTTGTGTTTGTTAAGTTTGTAAATGTGCAGGGTTATAAATGAAAGATATGGATCCTGGAGCTATATAAGTTGATGTCTTGACCTAGGGTTTCATAACTTGCAACTCATCTCTCAAAATCCTCTCGATACCCTCTTTATTTTTATCATAAGTTTTCTGGTTTTCTTTTAGTTTGATCAAAGATCAATTCGATCTTTGTTAGTCTTTGTATTTTGAAGTTTAAAGGTGTTGTAGTGTGAGTTTATTGTATTGTTTTCGGATTGCATCCGTGTTGCGGATAATCCTTAGCTTTTGTAATAGTTTGTAAAGCACTCGTTTGATGAGTTGTCTACCATAGCTGTAGTAATAAAAGAATAACTAAAGGGCCATTGGTTGAGTGATTTATTAGATCTGTGTCATTTTTACAATTATAATATTTTCTTTTTCTCTTTGTAAAAGGAAGTTTTGTTTCACTAAAGATAAGGAAAATTGAAGTTTTTTCACATTGTCTGCTTGTCTCATGGTTGTTAAGATCCTGATCTTGATCTTAGGATTTTACGATTTTATGATACTGCAAAGCAAAAACGATCCGGATCTTACATAGGATCTTTGCAAAGTTAAGATCTTATAGGATCATGATCTTAACCATAGGATCTTAAGATCTAATCCTATACAATCTTACTTTTCTCGAACCACCAACAAAAAAAACTACAAATTTATAGATTGTGTTTTGTATAATTTAAAAAACGACATGTTAATCTTTTTAAACATTTTATAATCATAACTTATGACAACATTTTTATGAAATATTCATTTAATTTTGTGTTTATAATATATAATAATTAATAGATTTGTAAAACAATTCAAAAACTATTAAGAAAATGACACTATTATAGGATCTTAAGATCCTGATCCGATCTTCGATCTCGATCTTGCAAAGACAAAAACGATCCTATATAAGATCAAGATCTTGAAAACTCCGGCTTGTCTTTTATTTGTTATGTGTAAAAATGGACAATAAAATTTTGCATGCTTCATCAAATGAGGTGGTCTCGTCGGCTCAACACAAGGACGTATTTTCAGCGATCCAAAGATTATATATGCCGTGGTCTTCAAATCGTACCTCTAAATGTCGCTTTACTAGATGTTACTGGATTGGAGCTTC
>BQNB010017671.1:0-39673 GCA_026074375.1 Tanacetum coccineum | reverse complement strand
TGATAATTGAATAACCAAACAAAACTAAAAGTGTTTGTTTGTGTTGTCAATCGGTGGCAGTAAACAAAGATTCCAAAACAACTTTTTTAAGCCGGTCAACCAAGAATAAAAGGAACAGTCGACCCTTTTTAGGTTATTTGTTTTAAGTTAAGTTTTTTTTATAATGAAACAATTAACCTTTTATTTATAGAGTTGATCTTCTAATCCTTGTAGGATTACTTCTCTTGCCGACTAGGAGAAGGTGGTGTAAACCGCACCCTTCAATCTTTGGTTTACTTATAATTAGTCCCTCACATTTAACCTTTAAACGTATAACTAATTATTTAATACTCGTTAACTTTTAACGATCGTTCGTTATACATTTAATATATTACATTAATATATTTACTCGTCATTTAACATATAAACGTGTGCGTCCCCTTAGGCTCGAAAATATTTCCGGACATATATTAATTCATATATGGTCATAATCCAACAGCTCCCACTTGGACATGTATGAATAATATAATAACATTGGTAAGCGTCTAGCAACACGCCAATGCTCCCAAAAACATCCGAGTGTGGTTTCACAGGGCATGAACAAATGATTTATGAATTTACAATCCCTTTGTTTCCGATACCGTTGTTAAATTGGATATGGATCAATGTCATTCCATATTTAACGATTCTGTTTCTCATATATGAAGTAATCAAGATTACTGAAAATCAATGAGACATATCTTCTTGAGTTTTCAGGTACGGCCATACACACATCTGATTATTTCTATGAGGGGCCCAGTGGTATCTTCTTCAACAATTTGAAGGAACAAATTCTATATTGACTACAAGTGTCCAGTCATCATGTGGCATAAACCATTCTGACATAGCCCTTATTAGTTACCTTATTCAGGACAACTTAAACTATATCAAGAAGGAATATCCACATATGCTAAACCTACTTGCATCTCAAGTCTAAGGATTTATGTAAATAAAATCACGTACAAGATTCACTTGATGACGTCGATCCATAAAGTGATATTCTTGTGGCGGGGAAATCCAATATTCATCTTATGAATATCATGTGAGTTTGGTGGACTCATCCTTAATATCTCATTTTACGTTGCATATAGCTTTTTGTGGGTGTTGAATATGTTCGTTACAACTTAGTCATGGCCTGAAATGAGAGCATTTCGTCACTTTCGCACTAACCGTTGCTACCTATTCCTGTTGTGCATCTTACATAGTTACATCTTTGAATGCCAAATCATGTTTTAGTAGACTCGATATTTTTTATTAGGTTCTTTGGTGCCATATATTTGTCCAAAACTTAGCTAAAAATCAATCATAATGAAAAGCTAATCCAATATTCACAAATAAATGGGGAAAAAATATATTCTGCATGGAATAAATTAAACGTTTTGATGTAGATATCCACTTTGAAGTTATATGCGTTTGAAAAATAGTGTTGCTCGAAAGCGATTTACTTATGATTACATATGATATTATGTCGAATTAACATAACATCAATTAGATTATAATGGTTGACAGGACGTATCAAATCGAAGTTAGATATTTATTGTGCGATAACCATATGAGGATCGTGTCGAATTTGAATGCACACGGCTATGCTTAATATTGCTTGAATTATATGATAGTACTCTCTTTATCAGTGGGACATATATCGTAAAAATGTATCATGTTTTTCCTATGAAGAATATCGAAGGACAAAAAACTAGTCTAAATTTATTTTACGCAATGGGTATATTTTTGGCAATAAGTGGTTCGGTGAGTAGTTGCATCACCAATGACGACTTTAGGCAAGATTATACTGATAAGTACCAAAACAAGTAAAATTATAAGCAATTAGGATTACTCAAAATTGCCAAAAATCAGTTAGGATTTATCGAATTGAGAATCAAGATCGAAATAAAGATTTCTATTTGAATAATTGTTACTGAACGTTTACAATGATTACAGTTGAAATTTGAGAGAAGAAAGGATTACAATTACAAGCTAAATGTAAGAAATGAAATAAGCAAAGTATTTATAGACAAATGACAATGGGTGGGAAAGTTAGGAAGTTGTTAGGCGCTTCAGTGACTTTCTTCTCTTTGCTTCAGTGTCTTCAGCTTCAATGACTTACACTTTAAGTGACTTAAGAACTTAAAGGGAACTGAAGTGTTAGAGACAATTGTGTGAAAGAACACGTACACCTCACGTGTCTGGATTCAAACCAAACCCGTGCACCTCACGTATCACACAATGACTAACTATGCACTGGACAATCCATTCCCCTTAAAAAGTTCTTGTCCTCAAGAACTTAGATCAAACTCAAGGAATTTGGCAACTAGTTTCCCTAAGTCTTCCCAGCTAGCATCATCAACTGTGCTATTACCCATTGCATTGCACCTAGGGGTGTCAAACGGGTTATCGGGTCGGGTTTGGGGGCTTATCGGGTCGGGTCTATCGGGTTTTGAAAAAATAAAAATTGACCCGCAACCCGACCCTATAAGGTTTCGGGTCTATCGGGTTCGGGTCTATCGGGTTGCGGGTTATCGGGTTAGGTCTATCGGGTTATCGGGTTACATGCTAATCTCATTTCATAATTTTCTTTTTCTTATTAAATATACTACACAACATGAGATCAACTTGAATATTAGATAAAAACAACACTAATATCTCCTTTTGCCCAATATATTACGAACAACATATGTATATTACGAATTGGTATTGAATGTTGTAGGCAGTAGGCATGTTATTTGCCTCAAGTATATGAAACTGAGAATAGTAAGTGATGCAAACCATGGTGAACTAGAACCAAAACAAAAGATGCAATTTATAGATGTGGCAAGCTTTACTTATAAAAAAATTTGAACTGTGACTAAGTAATAGACCATCGCAAAAGAGATTCAATTGAAAAGTTACAAACTTTTAATGGTTTTTCTAAGCTTATCGAGTTTATCGGGTCAACCCGATAACCCGATAACAAATTAATTAAGACCTTAACCCGACCCTATAAGGCTATCGGGTTTATCGGGTTGACCCGATAAACCCGATAAGCTAAGTTTGACCCGAATCAACCCGACCCTATAAGACCTTATCGGGTTCGGGTCGGGTCGGGTTGACCCATTTGACACCCCTAATTGCACCAAACCATACACCACAACTTTATTATTTTTTAACCACTTACTTATCCAACAACTTAACTGTAGCATCTCGTATTTTACGGTCAATATTAAATCTCGACTCCATTCCTATTTTTGTCTTGAATAAAGTTTTTGTGTTTTACTTGTTAGCCGATTTGATGAAAATCGTCATTTTTAGTTATTTGCGTGTCATGCTTCAGATATTTATCCGTTAAGAGATCAAAATTTCATATTTTTTCTCCGGAAGTCAATTTATTGTTATTTTAGTATTTTATTATTTTTCTCACGTTTTGCCTAAACAGTGTCAAAAAAAATAGTACTTTAACACTTTTTAATACCTTAACATAGTGTTTTAAATCAAATATGGTAGTATAAATGTTTTAGAAAAAAAAAACAATAAAAATATAAAATAAACACAACATATAAACATCCTCTTTAATTGCTTTAGGCTCCATCAAAACTAGAAACTAAACACCCCCTTATTATATTTTACTCATACTAAATCTTAAACCAAACACACCCTTATATTTGTATTTTCCTCCAACAAAACCACAAACCAAACACTCTTTAATTTTTTTATATAACCCAAGCCCACACAATTGTTACATTTTTTTTATTTTAACCAAACCTATTACGAATTAAACCCACTCCCTTTTTAGTTTGGTTATAAGCTGGATCCAACACACACAGACAAAAATTTCTACTCCCCTCTTCCTTCTCCTCTGTGTCGACGAATCACCACCAACAACCATCAAATCACCACAAAAAATTCAATTAATCACTTCCAATCTACTCACAAATCATTCCTACATAAAACCCCATCAATCCTTTCCACTAAAATTCACCATGCATCAAGATTGATGATTTCTTGATTTTCAATAAATTTTTATTCTTGGGTTTTGATTAAATTAAGTGCAACAAGATTATCAAGGGATTAATTATAAGGGTTTTTAAGCAAGTTTGGATGAAGTAAAAGTTGATTTGGGTCTTGTTCTTGGTCCTCCTAACCCATGGCAGCAAACACACCTTTATTAGGGTTTGTGATTGATTTTTATCTTCATTTCTATTACATTGTAAGCCATTTTTATTTCATTTTTGATTGGTTTTACATATATGTAAACATGCATGTTAGTTTTTGATACTTTGGGAATCTATAGAAAAAGTATGTTTAAGAGTTGTTGGTAAAAAAAATAATGGTTTAGTAGTGATTATAAGTTAGTATGGTTGTGTTGAATGCGAAATTGGTGCGAAAATAGAAGATTTGTGAGGGTTTCTAAACCCTCCTTTAGACCAGAAAATTTAGGCTTAATTTGGTAAGATGAGTTTTGTTATAAACTGTGATTTAAGAGATTAGTTTGGTGGTGATCGTTATAACGAACGTGTGGTAAAAATTTGAGCTTTCAATTCTTAAAAACGAAAAAGATAGGGCGATTTGAAGGTGGGAAATTGTTTCGGCAAAATTCCGCGCACGTTGTTTTTGTGCAGAATTTTAGTTCATCTTACGAGTAGTGTAACTTGGCCATGCCAATAGCTTTTCTAGATTTGCAGGACTCTATGATTAAGTACTTCGAGTCTACTTTTCAACGAACTAGGCCTCGTCGATTTTCAGAATGTAAAAGTGAGTCAAACCCTTTGTACAAGATTAAGTGTCAAAACTGTGTTTGCTGTCCAGAAATTCGATTGTAAAGATGCTGTGTGCAGGCGGGTCAAAACTTATTATTTTTGGACGAAATTTAAACTGGAGGTTGTCCATAATATGTGTGACCTACTGAATTTTTTTCAGATTTTTATAAAATGTTTTGAGGGGTCTGCTGTAGCCAAACTTTTGCAAAGTCCAGCAGACCCTGTTTTAGAACAAGTGTCATTGATGTGTCTTTCATAATAAGATTACTTAGGCTATGGTTTATGGGTGAACTATGGTAGTTAAATAACATATAAGGGTAACTTAATATGGAGGGAGATCGACTAGTTCGACCATTTAGCGTTACTTTAAGTGAGCCGATCATCTAGCTAAAACGTTACAATTTTCAGAAAAAGTGTAAACTAATAGAAATAATAAGTGGAGTTGTCATGGATTCCTAAATGTAAATTTTTATGCGCGTGCTATATATACACATGTTATAATTACAATAAGTTTCATATTTTATATAGTTCAAATATTAATAATATATTATTATTTTACATAGGTCGCGGTTGACTTTCGACGTTCTACCGTTTCTATCTTGTTTGGATTTCTTGATCACTTCTTCATTGCTTCTCGGTGAGTTCATAGCCCCACCTTTTCTCTTTTAATGGTTTTCATAAACTGTTTTCGGGGTGAGAATGCATGCTCGTTTTACCAAGTAAACTCATTGATTTCTACTACATAAGCGTTACATGAATATTTTTACTAAAGCTTGATTTGCTTACTACATGATTTGAGAACATCGAATACCTATATATGAAACCGAGAGTTTCAAACATATTACTTGCTTTATATTTTGGACAAAAGTACTTTTAAACTGTAAGCTATCCAGATATTGCTTGAATGTTATTGCCTAAGTTACCACACTACCAACTTAAGTCCCTTTTCAATCATGAACCGTCAGTTGCTAATGTAGTGAGCGCGAATGTTGTGGATAGATCTATCGGGGCTGACAACCCTGTCTCCTTTTCTGGAATTTTCGGTCACTAGTTAACCATGTGGCGCATTTAACATTTGAATGGAATCCTTTGGGGTGTTTGGCAGAACATCCTACATTTATTAGGGGCACAAACAGTTAAAGCTTCGGGGTCATGAGCTTAGTGCAATAATACATATTACTTTTTGGACTTGGTGAATTTGTTTCTCTTGTCTACATTACTTAAGTCTTGTGGTCCAATACTGAACATTTCTTGATTTATTGAATCACTACTTGGATTTTAGAACTAATACTTTTAAATGTTGTAACGCTTCTTTTCTTACTGAAATATTTCTTAAATTATTTCAACACTGCTCTTAGTTAAACCTATGAATTCACTAACATTTTCTCAGGTTATTATTTTGCTAGCTGAGCATTGGGAGTATTTGGATGTGCGGATATCAAAATTTTAAAGGCTTGGATTTTCTTCACATTCGATAATCATTTTTCTTTAAATATACAAATGAGTCATGTTTAAACTCTTGTAACTTTTGTTAAAAAGGAAATTATTGGGACCTGAATTTACTCTGATTTATTTAAATCGAATGTGACATTTTATTAAACGTCTCTTTTGAGGTTGTTTTCTGTAACTTGTGTGTATGAACTATGAAGTAGCACCCCAAGTGGTATTCCGCTGCGTTGTTAAATTTTTTTTGGGGGGAGGGGGAAGGGTGTTACAGAGTGGTATCAGAGCACTGGTTATAGAGAACTAGGTCGTTTTTAAAACCTAAACTATAACCGTTTTTTCGAAAACTCTTAGGAGTCTTTCACCATTGTCCGATATCCGTGCGCGCTTGCTCCCAGGTAACTTATATTCTCTCTTTTGCATCCCTATTGCTATTACATTAATAATTAGTATATAATACTTGGTTAGGATTTCACCCTTCTACGTCTATCTTATGACGTCATACTAGTTGCCTTATATCGGCCGTTATATATATATTGACCACTCTGATTATCGCGCACTTCATGTTTTTTTATTTTCTCACTCGAACATCAATACTAGTATCATATAAGGATACCCGTACGTATATGAGCTACCTTTTTTTAATCTCTTATGCTCATTTTTTGGATTGCCGTCTATTTATATAGAAGTGATTTGTGTGAGTTTAACTATTTACGGTCGCTGTGTCACCTTGGTGTTATGGCTAACGTATGATTAGAATTTGGATCGTGGGTACGCCTACCTGCATGTTGTGTATAACTTAGCGATGCTTTTCAATCGAGCTTGATTTGATGCCTGTGCTAATCTAAGCCTAAAGGCGAAATTGTCTACGTAATAATAATTACTTACATATGTGTATAGTACTATTGTACGTCTTAATGAGTTCGTTTACTTCAATATATTATGAGCGATGCGGTTATCCCCGAAACATTTACGCGACCTTACTTTATTTCCTTTTGATGATATTGAAATTCAGTGTAGTTTGTCAATTCCACTAGTTATTTTATCATTCGACTCCGTGTTTGAACACTCTTCTAATGCTTTTGAATCGCATATATTGCTTGATAATCTATTGTTTTGAAGTCTTCCATTCGATGGGAGTACTACTTTATCTTGTCACCTTGGATCGTGCCGTCTTTTGGCACTTACCTTGGAATTAGATTGTCTAACGTCTCATTATTCTTCTCGTTACTTGTTATGATTTTGAAGAATCATGCCGTCAAGAAGACGCCCCCTTTTTATTTTATGTAGCTTTTGATCTTGATTTGATATTGTGTTTTGTGTCGGCCATACTTAAGTAGGATGATTTATAATCATCTTATTGAAATGAATTAGGACGCTTCTTCATCTGAATAAGGAAATTATAAACCGCCGAACCATAAGTTCATAATTCCTCACTTCCATGGATTGGGACGCCTCTTTATGTAAGTAACGAATTGTGAATGACTGGGCTTATGTGTAATCGACATAACGTAATATGTCCGTACGAATCATTCATTGACTTTTCTCTTCGAATCGCTATCATTATTGCTTTTGTACAAATGGCTATCTTGAACTTCTTTCGACTCGTAATTTGTTATATGGATTTTTCCGAATGTGTATCAACCGTCGCAAACCATATGGATATAAGTCGAATAGAGCATCGGGACGACGCTCCCTTAAGGTGGGAAGACTGTAGCATCTTGTATTTTACGGTCAATATTAAATATCGACTCCATTCTTATTTTTGTCTTGAATAAAGTTTTTGTGTTTTACTTGTTAGCCGATTTGATGAAAATCGCCATTGTTAGTTATTTGTGTGTCATGCTTTAGATATTTATCTGTTAAAAGTTTTAAGAGATCAAAATTTCATATTTTTGCTCCGAGAGTCAATTTATTATTATTTTAGTATTTTATGATTTTTCTCGCGTTTTGTCAAAACCGTGTCAAAAAAATAGTACTTTAACACTTTTTAATACCTTAACATAGTGTTTTAAATCAAATATGGTAGTATAAATATTTTAGAAAAATAAAACAATAAAAATATAAAATAAACACAACATATAAACCAAACACCCTCTTTAATTGTTTTAGGCTCCATTAAAACTAGAAACCAAACACCCCCTTATTATATTTTACTCCTACTAAATCCTAAACCAAACACACCCTTATATTTGTATTTCCTCCAACAAAACCAAAAACCAAACACTTATTAATTTTTTTTATATAACCCAAGCCCACACAATTGATACATATTTTTTATTTTAACCAAACCCATTACAAATTAAACCCACTCCCTTTTTAGTTTGGTTATAAGCCGGATCCAACACAAAGACAAAAATTTCGACACCCCTCTTCCTTCTCCTCTATGTCGACGAATCACCACCAATAACCATCAAAGCACCAATAAAAATTCAATTAATCACTTCCAATCTACTCACAAATCATTCCTACATAAAACCACATCAATCATTTCTACTAAAATCCACCATGCATCAAGATTGATGATTTCATGATTTTTAATAGATTTTTTTTCTTGGGTTTTGATTAAATTAAGTGCAACAAGATTATCAAGGGATTAATTATAAGGGTTTTTAAGCAAGTTTGGGTGAAGTAAAAGTTGATTTGGGTCTTGTTCTTGGTCTTCCTAACCCACGGCAGCAAACACACCTTTATTAGGGTTTGTGGTTGATTTTTATCTTCCTTTCTATTACATTGTAAGCACTTTTTATTTCCTTCTTGATTGGTTTTACATATATGTAAGCATATATGTTAGTTTTTGATACTTTGGGAACCTATAGAAAAAGTATGTTTATGAGTTGTTGGTAAAAAAATGATGGTTTAGTAGTGATTATAGGTTAGTATGGTTGTGTTGAATGCGAAATTGGTGCGAAAATGGAAGATTTGTGAGGGTTTCTAAACCCTCCTTTAGACCATAAAATTTAGGCTTGATTTGGTAAGATGAGTTTTCTTGTAAACTGATATTTAAGAGATTAGTTTGGTGGTGATCGTTATAACAAACGTGTGGTAAAAATTTGAGCTTTCATCTCTTAAAAAGGAAAAAGTTAGGGCGATTTGAAGTTGGGAAATTGTTTCGGCAAAATTCTGCGCACGTTGTTTTTGTGCAGAATTTTAGTTCATCTTGCGAGTTGTGTAACTTGGCCATGCCAATAGCTTTTCTAGATTTGCAGGACTCTATGATTAAGTACTTTGAGTCTACTTTCCAACGAACTAGGCCTCGTCGATTTTCAGAATGTAAAAGTGAGTCAAACCCTTTGTATAAGATTATGTGTCAAAACTGTGTTTGCTGTCCAGAAATTGGATTGTAAAGATGCTGTGTGCAGACGGGTCAAAACTTATTATTTTTGGACGAAATTTAAACTAGAGGTTGTCCATAATATGTGTGACCTACTGAATGTTTTTCAGATTTTTATAAAATGTTTTGAGGGGTCTGCTGTAGCCAAACTTTTGCAAAGTCCAGCAGACCCTGTTTTAGAACAAGTGTCATTGATGTGTCTTTCATAATAAGATTACTTAGGCTATGGTTTATGGGTGAACTATGGTAGTTAAATAACATATAAGGGTAACTTAATATGGAGGGAGATCGACTAGTTCGACCATTTAGCGTTACTTTAAGTGAGCCGATCATCTAGCTAAAACGTTACAATTTTCAGAAAAAGTGTAAACTAATAGAAATAAAAAGTGGAGTTGTCATGGATTCCTAAGTATCACTTGTTATGCATGTTCTATATATATGCACATGTTATATTTCGATGAGTTGCATATTTTATATAGCTCGAGTATCAATCGCATATTATATTTATTAATAGGTCGCGGTTGATTGTCAGCGTTCGTTTCTATCTTGTTTGGATTTCTTGATCACTTCTTCTATTCTCGGTGAGTTCATAGCCCCACCTTTTCTCTTTTAATGGTTTTCATAAACTGTTTTTGGGGTGAGAATACATGCTCGTTTTACTAAGTAAACTCATTGATTTCTACCACATAAGCGTTACATGATTAGTTTTACTAAAGCTTTTACTTGCTTACTACATGACTTCTAAAACATGGCTGTTTACTCATGAATTTATTAAAGCTTGATTTGCTTACTACATGATTTAAGATCATTGAATACCTATATATGAAACCGTGAGTTTTGAACACATTATTTGTTTTAAGTCTATGATTGCATGTGTTTATTTAGCGATTTGGTTGAGTTTGAATGAATTTGGAAGTAGTTTTAGGGACTGTTTTGAGGTCAGTAGCAAAACATGGCTTTTCCCAATAATTTTTGACTTAGAGCCTACTGGAAAATTTCATGTTTGGATAGGTATAAGTCTAATCTACGTATAGCGAATTGTATGGTTTATCAACTCCTCCGAATGAGGGAGTTATGGCTGTTTTACGATTGCTAGTCAAATCTCGAAATCGTTTCGAAATACGAGTTAAACTTAGGTTAGTGCTCGCGAAAATTTAGGATAGCAAAAGGCTTATCTCAGTAGTATACATTTATTATAACTTATCCCAAGTGGATTACTTGAATAAGCTATTACAGGTTTTTTGCGATAATTCATCAAAATTAGTGTTTGGTAGGAAAACTTGGGACTGCTGCAGACCAGCAGTATAAATGGGTTAATTACAGAAAACTTTTGGCCTAAGAAGGTCTGGATTATTTGAGAAGTTGTAGAAATAAGTTCTAGGTACATGTGTCGAGTTGGCTAGAGCCATATCTCCTCCGGATGAGTGAGATATGACCGATTTACGGAAACTAGTCAGTTCTGAACTACTGTTTGAAAAAAGGATTTAACTCTAAATTTTGCACTAAAGTGTTGGGTTTTTTAAAAACATGGTTAAAGACTAAACTTCATAGCCTTTTCATCTCTCTTTGGATTAATTGATTGCTATTACAGAATATGATTTATGGCCAAAACCGTAAGCTTTAGAAATTCAGCGAACTTTCTGTTTTGAGTTATGCTAGTAAAAAACTCATTTCCGTGGATTGGTAAATGGTGTGATTTAAAGGTAATGTTCTGAACTAGAATTATGATATTTCTTAAGGGTGAAAGCCTCATCTTGTATCTTTTATAGGTTAAGAGATATGGTCTTGTAAAGTTGACTAAAAATTCAGCAACATAGTTTTACGTCTTTTCTTGAGAAATAAAAGTGTATCCACATAGTAATAAGATAAGAATCCCTAAGCGAGACTTAGTAGACACTTAATGTAGTGTAATATGTTTTTTATTGATATGTGTATTCATGATAAAGAGGGTGGTATGAGTA
The DNA here is from genome assembly GCA_026074375.1 of Tanacetum coccineum. Lineage (NCBI taxonomy): Eukaryota > Viridiplantae > Streptophyta > Magnoliopsida > Asterales > Asteraceae > Tanacetum > Tanacetum coccineum. The sequence continues at coordinate 28,187 of BQNB010017671.1, read as the reverse complement.
GAGAAATTATTCTCTTACCCTAATTGAAGGATATGTTGAGTTGTATAGATAGTAAGTTTCCCTTGTATCTAGTATTTGCGGATACCTAGTATTGCTATTATAGAGGTTGTTCGTTTGCTCGGTTGTTTGTTCGGATTTCCTAAGTCCAAGCTTAGCATCCCTTCATCGTACTTTATTAGTAAGAATACCTGATTTTCCTATTCAATGTCTCGATGTATATTGGGTGTTCGGAATCTGCTTTTTCAGATATAGCCGCGTTTCGTTAGTTCTTTCATTTACATTGATTACTCGTATGAGTATCAGTTTTCTTTTAAGCCTTAATTGTCCTAACATATTAGGGCGGATCCATTACTCCTTCTTGTATATCCTTGGTTTTCATAACCGTTGGCAGACGTGTTAGTATCGATGCTTTTAGTGTTTGCTTGTTGATCGTTATTTTGGATAAGACTTACGTTTTCTTTTAGGTAGTAAACGTCGTGCATGAGTTTTTTGTATGAGTTCGTTTGATTTTATTTTGTGTATATGGTTCCTGGTATTTCTTTCGTTTTCAAAATATAGAATTGTGTTAGAGTTTTGTTCGGTGTTTACGATTCCCTGTTGGTATTATGGTGTCATTTGTTTGAGTAACATATTTCATAATTGATGTCTAATTATAAAAACTCTTTGGAAGTATTGTGTTAGTGTTTGAGAAAAACTGTGTTTAAAATGATCTTTGTAAAAAGAATATGTTTAAATGGTTTATGCAAATAGGATATAAAAATTGTTAAGTGGTTAAATAAATTTTAGTTTATTATAAAAAGCAGGTTTAAAGTGATTCATAGTGGTAAGGTACGATACACCATTAGATAACCATCTCTAGATTTTTATGACAACCAGAATGAATTTTATAAAGATTACATTTAAGATAATTTTGTTTATTATTTAAAATAATTTTTATACTTAAAGTGACTTTCTTTATTTTAAATTGATTTTTATAAAAACATTATTTAATTTGGTCTTTCGAGTAAAGTCGATAATTGGTATAAGAATTTCCGTCTTTGGTATTGATTTTTTTATGTGTTCTTTTGTCGTGGTATGCCTGTTGATTTTTTTTCTTTTTTTTGTGTTCACTCGGTGCATATACGTATCTTTTCTTTCAAAGGATTCTTATGTCATTTGATCCACGTCTATTTGCATATGTGGAATCTCCTATATGCATTCTAGCCTTTGACTCGATATTCATTTGTTATCCTATTCGATTGTTCGTAACCCTTGGAGTTCGTTGATACCGTTGAGTCGTGGAAGCTTTGATGTGATTATGGGAATGGACTGGTTGTCCAAGAGGAAGTTTGTGATAGTATGTCATGAGAGGGTGGTTAGGATACTGTTGGAAGGTGATGAGATACTTCGAGTTCATGGGGAACGTACTTTGGGAGCCGCCAAAGCCCTAATGAACGATAAGATAGATGAACCTAGGATAAGTGATATACCCGTGGTGCGAGATTTTACTGATGTGTTTCCGGAAGACTTGTCAATGACCACCGCAACGACAAGTTGAGTTCCGTATAGACTTAGTTCCTGGAGCGACGCCGATCGCGAAGTCTCCATAGCGTTTGGCACCCTTGGAAATGCGAGAATTGTCTAGGCAACTTCAAGAGTTACAAGACAAGGGTTTCATACGACCTAGTCATTTTTTGTGAGGAGCACCTGTGTTATTCATGAAGAAGAAGGATGGTTCTTTTCGCATGTGTATTGATCATAGGGAGTTGAACAAATTAACTATAAAAACCGTTATCCACTCCCTAAGATTGATGACTTATTTGATCAGTTATGAGGAGTGTGTCCTTTCTTAAAGATAAATTTTCGGTCAGGTTATCATCAGCTACGAGTGCATGATGATGTCATTCTAAAGACCGCATTTCGAACGAGATACGGACATTTTGAGTCTACGGTTATGCCTTTTAGGTTAACCAATGCACCAGCGGTTTTCATGGACTTAATGAACCGGGTTTGCAAACCGTACTTAGGTAGGTTTGTCATCGTATTCATTGATGACATTCTGGCCTACTCAAAGTCGAAGGAGGAACATGAAGTTCATTTGAAGTTAGTGTTGGAGTCACTGAGGAAGGAGAAGCTGTATGCTAAGTTTTCTAAGTGTGAGTTTTGGTTGGAAGAAGTGCATTTTCTTGGTCACGTGGTCAACCATAACGTATTCACGTGGACCCGAGTAAGAGTGAGGCAGTGAGGAATTGGATGATTATTCTTAGGATTGGCAGGTTACTACCGACGTTCATCGCGAATTTTTTTAGATTGTTGAACCCCCTTACTTCCCTAACTGAGAGGAATCAGAAGTATGAGTGGAGCGTAGAACAAGAAGAGGCTTTTCAGACTTTGAAGAATGATTTGTGTGATACTCCGATAAAGCGAATGTAGTGGGTGATGCGTTGAGTAGAAAGGAGAGAGTGAAATCAAGACGAGTAAGAGGAATGATACTGGCAGCCCAAAGTGAGGCGTTCAAGCAAGAGAACGTACTCGCAGAAAGGCTACATGGTTTAGATCAACAGATGGAAAGAAAAGGAGACGAGAGTTTGTACTTTATGGATCGAATTTAGGTTCTATTGGTAGGAAGTGTAATGGATGAGGCCCATGCATCAAGTGAAGGCTGCAATGTCAATAGACTGTTGGAGCTTGGCTGCAACAACCTAAGATACTTGATTGAATGAGATAGAATCACCACGTGGATTTTATCTCACTAAATTTCCCAGTCTAACGTAGTGAGTATGATGGGATTTGGAGTGATTTGGTCGATAGACTTGCCCAAGTTAGCTCAATTTCTAGCTATAACAAAGTTTTCTAGTTGTGAAGTTGGAATAGATTTATATTGATGTGAATAAAGAGCAAGAATGGAAATTCTGTGATGATTCAACATCAGATTGTGATGGATGATTTACCTGTGGATTTGGCAGGACGTCTGCAGAGAAAGTGTTAAAGGGACGCGATTGGATTTGTAAGTACTACTTAGCATCCTCAAGCAGAAGACAAAGTGAACATTGATCCTGACTATTGGAAGATATAGTGGGCATGTTTTATTGATTTTGGTCTGTAGTTACTCATATCGAGCATTTGGTGTGCTTCCGTGATGCTTGGTATGGAATGAAATGTAGGTCACCTGTTTTTCATGGGCAGTGATTGGGAGAGTATGTTTTTCTGGGCCTGAGTTAGTCTCTAGATACGACTGATAAGGTAGTATTTGATAAAAGAAAAGCTTAAAGTGCAAGAGATCGTCAAAAGAGCTATGCGGGGGGGTAAAAAAAAATAAATATAGAGAGTAAACCGTTAGAGTTTGAGGTGGGTAGATAGCGTACTAGTGAAGTGTGCCTTGTAAGGGAGTAGTGCATTTTTGAAAGAAGGTAAGTTGGCTCCCAGATACCTTAGGGACCGTTGAGATCTTAGATATAGGATAGACCACATTGCTTAATCGTTTAAGTTTGACCGAGTGAGGTTGTAGTGTGCATGACAACCATTCTACGTGTCAAATAGAAGAAGTGTCTGGCGGGATGATAATTTGCATTGTGCCGCTTGAATGAAATCATCGACAAGACATTTTTTTTTTAAAGTCGTTTTTTTGGTGAGGGAACTCGTAGAGATTATCGGACTGTGAGTTTAGGAATTTAAAGCCGTAGTAAGATAACCACTTTGTGAATGTTCGTTGGAATTCAAAGTGTTGTCCCGCGTTACTTTGAGTGGAGAGCAAAGGACCATATGGAAGTCTACGTATCTCAGTTATTGTGATCGTTTGATGTTGAATCGGCTAGTTAAATCTCGGGATGAGATTTCCTTAAGGAGGGGATAATGTGACAACCGTGATTTGAGCAGGTTAGTTTAAACCTTTAGAAATGGCTAAGAGTTCTAGTTTTATGCTCGTGTAAGTGTTGTGGCTATGTTGAATTTTTATGGGCTTAATGTGAGTTAATTATGTGACTATTCATTGTGAGGTGTATGGGCATCCTTTGAGTTGTGTTTGAGTTGGGTTAACGTATTCCATTCGTTCACGTCTTGTTGGTGATAATGGATATGAAAGACGTGTTGCATGCATTCATCTCAATACTTGGTTTTTAAGGATTAAGTCGTACTATAGGATTCTTTTATCTTGCAGTTGTGTGATAGGGGAAAGAATAATGTGGTTGAAATATAGGAAGTTGGTAGTAAATTTTTTCATATATAGAAAGGAATTTTGAAATGAAAGTTATCTTTAGAAAGTAAGTTTATAAGCAAAATTGTTTATCAAATTGCTTTGGTTATTTATAAAATTTAACGGTATTAAAGGTAATTAATTAACTAATAAAAGATAAAATATAAAAATATTTTTTATACATGAATAGTAATAGATTTGTATAGGATAAATATATATAAAAATTAATTAATAATAAGGAGTTGAGTGGATCGGTTTAAGAAAAGAAAAATAAAAAGGAAACAAAATCTGATTAAATAGGATTCTATGTAGTATAAAATATATAGATAAATAATCTTAAATCATTTTTTTACTTCTCTTTTTTACTGTGAATTCGACCAAACCTCCAAGAGAGAAAAAAAAAAATATTTTTTTTAATCAAAACGAGTTGGTGAATTAAGTGAAATTCAAGGAATCAAGGTTTAGGTATGTTTCATTAAGTTTTTTGTTTAGTTTTCTTTTAATCATGTAACAATTATTAAGATGGATATTACGGGTTTTATCAAAATATGTTAATTAATATAATTAAACTACATTAATAATGATAGGGATGAATTATAAGCATGATGATGTACTTCGGTAGTGGTTTAGAAATGCGTTAGAACTTGATTTAGGTATGAGCAGAATTTAGGGCTGTGTTGTTTCGTGAATATCTAGAGGTTAGAAGCATGAATATATGTGATTATGGTACCTATGATGTAGCTCAGAGAGTCTAGTTTCCATAACATCTGGCCTCGAAAGTTTTTAAGGTCGGGAAGTCATTCAAATGTTGGTTACAAGAAAAGTTGTCAAAGCAGTAAATTCGGGTCAGATTCTAGTGTTCAGAATTACGAGGTGTAAAACCCCCACCTTAAAATTCGAATAGGATTATATCAACCTACAGGAGTTTCTGTTCTATGTGTCTATTATTAAAATCTTTTTACCCCAAAGTAGAGCTCCTGATTTGGAGTCTAAGTTATGGTTTTTAGTCCAATTACATTTTTAGTGTTGTTCAGATCCCGAAAACTGAGGTACGTTAAAAGTTTCGATTTTATTTCGGGCACTTAAGAGGGGAAATAACTTAAGTGGTAAATCATGAAGATAATAAACTCATGTTATTGAACTGTTAATGTTTGGTTAAAATTTATAAAGGTCAGTAGGTGTGGTTTAGAAAATGGTAAAGTGACACTAAAATTCTGTATTTTCGGGTAAATTGTTGAACACTAAAAAAGTGTGTAAACGAATTGGTAAATGTTGGGCATGGTGTCGGGGTGACCCATGAGGGTAAATAAACACCTTAGACATCCATCATATGATTGTTACATGTGCTTAAGCTTTTGGGCATTATTTGTAGCCGCTGTAATCACGTGGTTATTTTGTTGTTTAGATGCTTTGGTGAGGGATTTTGGGTATTACTTTAGCATCAGCGTGAGTTTCAAGCCCCTTTTTTTTTTTTTTCTTATGTTTTCTTGGGCTGTGTAAATGATGCTATGAGTTTAATTGTTTTAGTTGTGTTATTAAGGTGGTTTATATGTTTTTGTGGTTCGCTCCATGGTTTTGTGTTCATATTGGATGTCGTTTATGTGGTACCTCCTTGGCTTTTGTGTTCAATTAGAGTCGGTTTATGTGGTACTCTCCATGCGGCTTTGTGTTCTATTAGAGGCAATTGTTTGTGGTACGCACATGGGCTTTGTGTTCATGGGACGGCAGTTTTGAGGTTATGTGAAGTTCGGTTAGAGAGTGGTGTTTAATAATCATTCAAATCCAAATGAAGGGTTGAACTTAAACCTACTTAGCATTGTGTCCGATCGAAGGGTAGTGAGAGCTACCATGACCTTTTGTGAGTGATGTGATGTATACGTGGACTGCGGGACACGTATGGTTGTTATGAATTGTTTTAGTAATCGCGGTAATTGTTTGAAAGGTTTTGTTATGTGTCTTAAACATATGACTCTCACCAACCATTGTGTTGACTTTTTAAAGCATCATTTTCAGGTGAGCATCATGAGGATGTTAAGGCTAAAAGAAGTGGGTAGAAAGACCGTAGGAATGCATTTGGAGTTTGCTCCTGAGTTTTGTTCGTGTTTGTTGCATGGATTCTTTTGAATGCTACTTGATTTTATTAGGTTCATAAGTCATTTATGTCTTTGTATTGATGAGACCCTTTAGTCATTAATACAAGACGCCATGCGGTTTCTTTTGTTTTTTGGTATTGTCATGACATATTGTGTCTTTTATATTTAGTTATGCATTTAGTGATTCTCTATTGTTAACACCATTGTGTTGTGATGATATCTATGATGTTACGCCTCGTGTTTCCGCCTTGGCGGGGTGTGACATTACAAATCCTTTACAACACTATATATCACATGTATTACATTCCTAGGGTCCTTAAGTCCATCATTGTCAAAAAATGTCTAAGAATCAAATCCTTAACAACACTTATAAAATCTTTAAAATCATTATGTAACTTTTAGTTACTATTTTAATCCATTTAGCTGTTTTATTTTAACCAAATTGTTCAATTACTTATAATCCTATTATAACATGATATTATCAACCACATAACATATGTAAAGGCTCACAAAACAATGATCACAAGTAAAAACCCATTTTACATGTTCAAAAGTATCCTAAATGGTGATTTTGCTACATAGAACTTATATAAACATAAAATGATAAATGTAAAGACATAAAGAGTTTTAGATGACCTTAATGTGATGTGGGTAATACTAACAAAATCTAAAATACCCTTGTATAGATTTACAAACCCTAGCTTGCACATCTTTGAAAACCCTAGATTCAAAGAAACCCTAATCTTGCTTTTCCTTTGTATGACACTTGTAAACCTTAAACCAAACCTTCAAATCAACTTAGGTTATCTTGGATATCATGTAGGAATGTGTGTAAATGTTATAAATAAAATTTTGTATGGATTTGGTATGAGTTTGGTGTTGGTCGTGGGTTAGAGGAGGAACAAATGGAGAGAGTTTTGTTGTTTACACCTTAGAAATGAGTGTGTGTATGTGTTTATCTCTTAGCTAAGGCATTATATACCTAGGAGACTAGTCAAGGGACATCATGAGGGTATTTGTGGAGTCTTGGTCAAATACACTTTTGAGTTAGTAAGGAAAATATCCCTCTTGGTTCCCTATATGGACATCATCCCATGAAATTTAAGGAAGTGTGATTGAATTTTGATAATATATTTGTATCCTTCTCTATATATCCGACCATAAGGGGTTATAAGTGATGATATTTTATAAATTTTTAGGTTGTGGGTACAATTGTGGGTATTTGTTGAAGCGTAGAAAAGTTTTAGTGGTTCCGGAAATGCCTAAACGTATTTTATTAACGTCGTAGATGACCCTAAAACACGGGGTGTTATAGTCCCCCCCCCATTAAGTGAGCCTTGTCCTCAAGCTTATTAACGCGGGAAATTAACGACGGTGCGGTCTTTGTGAAGATGGTGTGATATATTCTTTCCTGAATTGATCTTCGCGTTACCATGTGAACTCAGGACCTCTTATGAAGTTCCATCGACCTTGTTTATTGAATGCGCTTCGCCTCAAACCTTCTAACTTCATGGTCCATACATTCTATCGGCTAGTCTTCAAAAATTGAAGCTTGTCATCAAGTGAAGTTCATCAACGGAACGGCTAATGGTTAATCGGCATAGCACTTCTTTAAGTTGGTAATTTGAAACGTATTATGAAACCTGCTCTGCTCTTGCGTTAAGCTCAAAGCTTGTATAGCAACGGATCCAAACCCTTCTTTCCAACACCTTGAACGGTCCAACGTACCTAGGGTTTAACTTCCCCCGTTTGCCAAAACGTACGACCCCTTTCCAAGGCGAAACTTTAAGCATAACTTTATCCCCAACTTGGAAGTCCATTGGCTTCCGCTTTAGATCGGCATAACTTTTTTTTCTATCACGGGAGGCTTGCATTCTTTGCTTGATCTGTATGATCTTCTCGGTCGTTTCTTGAACTATTTCTGGACCAGTGAGTTGAACTTCTCCAACCTCGGCCCAACAATAGGGTGAACGACACTTTCGACCGTTAATTTTAATAAAGTGATTCCATATGGTGCAGCCTGATGCTAGCATGATAGTTATTCTTATACGGAGAAACTGGACTAATGGCAAAAATTGGGTTAACCCAACCCTTTCCCAAAGTCGATCGCACAAGACGAAAAAATTATCTCGTGAGGTTTGAATAGTCCTCTCGCTTTGTCCGTCAGTCTGCGGATGATATGTAGTACTCATGTCCAGGTTAGTACCCAAAGCTTTCTGAAGTGACCTCCAGAATTTCGATGCGAACCTCGGGTCGTGATCATAAATGACTGACACAGGGATTGCATGCCTTGTGACCACTTCCTTTATGTACATTCTTGCCAGTTTCTCCATGGGATTAGTTTCCCTCATGTGTACAAAGATTGCAGACTTAGTAAGTCGGTCGACAATCACCCAAATAGTGTCATAACCTTGTGACGACTTAGGAAGCTTCATGACAAAATCCATAGTGATATTGTACCACTTCTATTGAGGTATATCGGGTTGTACCAACAATCCTGATGGCCTTTGATGTTCAGCCTTGACCTTAGCAAAAGTCAAACATTTGCTAACATAGGTGGGACTCGTGCATGATCACGGTCCTCAAATCATCATAACATGGTAACCAACTCCTGCCATTTAAGCATAGAGTTCCATCCGCATGGGGTTCCAACTAATATGTTCTAAGCTTCTCCAGATACTTTAAATTTTCAAGCAACATACCTCCAACATCTTTGTTCTTGATGCTCTTTGGTCTTTCGTGCTTCAGTCCTGAGGCATCAAATATTTGTTTGTGGAGATTAAACCTATAGTCAGGACTAAGGATCGAACCCTTAATGATGGCTCTCGTTCCTTCCTGCTCAAGGCGTCAACGACGACATTTGCTTTCCCTGGGTGATAATGAATCTCGTAATTGTAATCACTAAGCAACTCCAACCAACGACGTTGTATCATGTTCAATTCCTTTGATTCCTAGTATGTGTATGTAACTTTTGTGGATCATGTGAACACGGTACACTTGGTTCCATAAAGATAGTGTCTCCAAATCTGAGGATTCGTGAATCAATACCTGCTCAAGTTCCAAATCATTAGTCGTATTCTTTATTATCATGAAATCTTTAGTGGCCGTGTGCATAAGAAATTCACCTTCTTCTTTGCATCAACACGAGCGCCCATACCTTTGGATTGAATCAATTGCTGTATGGCGATAAAAAAAATCATTTCGGGGCTTCCTTCAGTAAAGCCAGAATTGGTTGCTACTAATATTAATTATGCTTGATTACAGTTAAAACGGTTGCTTCATTAGGTTTTGTCACCCCAAACAGAACATGACCTTTCTTCTGAGTAAGCTTTGGTCATGGTTTTGGCATTCTTCGAAAATCCTTCTCGATGAATCTTTGATTAATAACCCAGCAAGACCTAAAAATTGTTCGAATCTCGTTGGTGTCTTAAGAGATGCCCAATCTTTTATGGATTCAATCTTGCTGGGTCACTGTGAAACCGAGATGACAATCACGTGACCGAGGAACTGCACTTTTGGAATCCAAAATTCACACTTAGAAAATTTGGCATACAACTCCTCATTCTTAAGCAACTCTAAGATTAACTTAAGGTGCTCTTCGTGTTCTTGCTTGTTCTTCGAATATATCAGAATATCGTCAATAAAGACAATCAAGAATTTATCCAGATATGGTTTGCACACTCAATTCATAAGGTCCATGAATACAGCAGGTGCGTTTGTCAAACCAAATGGCATAACTTGAAATTATATAGGCTGTACGAGTTCGGAAAGCGGTCTTTGAAATGTATTCTTCTCGAAAACCTCAGTTGGTGATAACTGATATTAGGTCTATCTTCGAGTAGTACACTCGACCATTGAAGCTGATAAAATAATCATCAATTCTTGGGAGCGGATAACGGTTCTTTACCGCCAGTTATTCAATTCCCGGTAATCAATGCACATTCGGAATGATCCATCTTTCTTCTTAACAAACAAGATCGGAGCTCCTCAGGGTGAGGAACTGGGTCTTATAAAGCCTTTGTCAGATAGTTCTTTTAGCTGTTTTGACAACTCTTTCATTTCTGAAGGTGCCAATCGATAAGGTGCCCAGGCTACGGGTACAGCACTAGGTATCAAATCGATTTGAAATTTCACTTGTCGAGTCAAAGGAAGACCTGGCAAGTCCTTAGGGAATACATCAGGAAAATCCCGAACGATTAATACGTCCTCAAGTCGCTTCTTCTCTGACTTGTCTTCCGTCTCCTTTGTAGTGTAAGTTGCCAAAAATACTAGACATCCTTTTAGCATGTATTCATGTGTTTTGGTGTACGAGATAATGTGCAGACAAGCCTCGTTTCCCCGATTACTTTTTGTCACCGTGAACGATTAGAGTTTCATTTCCCTAGGGGATACGAATGATCTTCTCGGCTACACCACAATGATAGCATGATGGTTACTTTACTAGCCAATCCATTACTTTTATAGGTCGAAACTACCAAGTTCTACGGGCATTAAGTCTATGTTGAATGGGTGGTTTAGGATGTTTAATGTACAACCCCTAAGGATAGTGTTCAACCTAATTATTCTTCTGTCGGCTAGTTCAACGTCATAATAGTGATCTAATGCAGTCGATGTGATATCAATTTGGGAGCTAAATGCAGGTAGACACGCAAACATTAGTTTCGGTCACCAGGATCGAATAAGAATAGTAGCATAGCGGTTGTTTAGAAGGTAACGTACCGTCATGTCGGTTGAAGTCTGGGTTTGTCACCCGCATGTCCCTACCGCACACTTTGGCTGGAGCATTGCCACCTCCAACTTGGTTACCACGGTTGTTGTTGTTCTTCAGCTTTGGATATTCCCTCTTAAAATGTCCCTGAACTCCACACTCATAACAAGTAGGCTTCTGACTTGACCCAGTCCCCTTCTGGTTGTTAGAAGTGTTGGCATTGGCGGTACTCCTACAGTCACGGGCGATGCCAACTCGGTCTTGCATTGTGGCATTTCGGAGACACATGGACATCGTGTGATAGTTTATTTAGCGAGGGGCTTTAGATCCCATGTATGGCTTCTTCTCACCAGATCCTGCAGTGTAGGCCCTGCCAGTGTTCTGCCTCTTGTTCTGTTGTTGTTGTTGTTGTTGTTGTTGTTATTGTTGTTGTTGTTGTTTGTTTTGAGTGTTCCTTGAGGTGTCTCAACTTCATTTTATCTCTGTATGGAAGTTTTCAGACATAAAGTTACGGATTTTCTTATCCATTAGCTCGGTTGCGATTTCAACTGCATCTTGTATTGTCTTTGGTTTAGACGCCACTACACTCCCATGAATCATGTCGGGAAGACCACCGACATATTTTTCAATTTTATCAGATTCTCTCACGAGATACTTCCTCCCGCACAACAAAGCAATTCGCTGAAAGCATTAGGTATACTTGTTAAGTCAAGGTACCCTTTACCTTCAGGTCCTAAAATCTCAAATTTCAGTTTCTTGATTTTCATTTCGTGGACAATATTTTTTCAATCATCATTTTTCATGAGTATTTTTTCCAAGGCCATACCGTATGACGGATCATGACTGACTTTCTTGACTATGGGTGTTCCACATGTTAAGAGCAACCTGAATGGAGAGTGCAAGCTAGAAATTGACTTGGATTCTCCACTATATTATTAATGATGTGGAAACTTACTCATTCTTTCAAACCATTGAGACTAGAACCGATTAACTCCTTTCGCTTTGGCCTCTTGAAGTTTATAGATGGGTTGAAAATTTATGAAGGTTAGTGTAAGTTCATTCACGGAGTAGTTCGTTTCTGTCCTTCTAACACCCCGTTCCCTATTATGCGCTGGATCATCGCATTTCATATTCTGTTAGCATCACGTGCTGCCAAAGCAGCAGTAACGCCTTGGTCAATCATTGCCTGAAGCTGGGCATTAGTGACAGATGTGGTGTTGGTTGTTTCTCGGGCGCTGTGTTTGACCTGTAGTTCTTTTTTTTGGATGCCATTTTTTCAATCAAAAGAATATATAATAACCGTTAGATTTCATAAAATCATTAACCATGTCATGTCATATACACAAAAAATAAACAGGAGATCACATCATAAAGTGAAATGCTTAACTGTATTGAAATTAACAATGGTGTAATAAATCGACATTCATTCTATAATTAAATTCATATAACAGATCATGACAATAATACCCACCATTTCATATATAAACATCATTGGGAAGACATTACATGGTTGTTTTAGATACAAAAATGAATCACAATGTTTAGGTTACAAAGATAAAAGAATATATAAATCCTATACGACATACTGCCGGAGGTCTCCCGTAATACTTTGTAGGGCTGTACAAAATAAACTAGCTCTTACATGTACATGAACTGCTACCACGCCTCTCTGGTGCATTGGCAGTGCTTGACTTTAGCGGGTCACCTCCTGTCTCTCAATCTTTGTTCATCTGGATCCGAGTGTCTCTTCAGCTGCTTTAGTGCATTAATGAACTGTGCCTGTTATCATGCGTGTCTGTACCAGTATCTCTGTAATCGCCGCCTAGTCTTCATGCGGTCCGCTGAGTTGTAGAACTCAAGTAGTCTACTGCCTGCTGTGCTACCAACTGACAGGGGGTTTTTTTTTTTTTTTTAAAAACGTAATGACATTAACCTCTGACAAATTGCAAGGTCACTCTGTTAGTATAATATATGACTAAAAGAGGACAGAGATCCGGAGGTCAGCGGTAGGATTAAACAATTAAGTTGCCATTGTTTTATTTGTGAGAGAAAGGAAAGATGTTGTGTTATCTAGAGAGAGAAACACTCACACCTTATTATAAGTAAAATGAATCCTCACCCTCCATGGAAAGTATGGAAGGGGGTATTTTATCGTCATAAAGACATATACTATCGTAAACTCGGTCATATTAGTACCTATGTGTCACACTATAAATGAACTAATGTGAGTACGGATTGTCACCATGTTTTAATGGCTAACAATCTTCCCCCGAATACGTGGGGAAATATGGAATTACTTAAAATGTTCCTATCAGGTACAATACAACACAAATAAAGTCTTCCAAAGCACTTCAAAGCTGAAGATGTCTATTGAGTTATCACTGTCTTGAAACTTGTACTTCAGCTTGGATCTTCATTGTCTTTAATTGTACAGAACCATTGTAGTATGCATAAGTTGGATTAACTTCCCCCTAATTCATGCAACATGTCTTGAAAAGCTTTCTTCATAGACTCCTTTTTGGCAAAGTTTCTGAATCAGCTTCCCGCAATTACAACACACCTATCTTATGCAGATTCTAAAATTTAATGTAGCTTGAAACAATATTATACTTGTCATCGAAGTGACAGCCGGAAGTATATAGATGTCAAACCACACACCATAGAGTCACTGCTTATTGTCATTAGGGATGTGATATTCGTTCGGGTGGTCTATGCAAGAAATCGGTCACCAAATCTGCTCACGTATGCAGAACACTTCATAAACAAATACTTAGTAATAGTGTTTACACTACTTCCCCTGGAAGTTGACATGGTAACATCAAAGTCAACTAAGTCCCGGATGTACACAATTTTCCCCCATGATGGTTTTGAACTCTCGGAAGCATCATTGTTGTGTAGCACTATCTCGTGAAGTTCTTGTCTTTAGCACCAAATTACTTGAAATCCAACGGAAGCATTACTAACTTATCTTCATGAGGACCGTAGAGGAGATAAGCAAGAAATCAAGAAAACTTGATAAATAAAGGTCTTGTATATGTATGTCTTTGAAGAACTTGAGAATTTTGGCTTAGAACTGTGAAGTATCTTGTCTTGGAATTTGGCACAATATATTCCGTGGGAGAATTGCTGCATTACATCTCAACTTTAACTCTCTGGCTAAGTACTTACCAAACTGTTTTCTGTTCGGGCATTATTGTTGTGGATCCACTTGGTGAAGTAAACCCGATATACCAAACTTGAAACTGAAGTAAAATCCCCCAAATTTGTTACTTAAGCTTGCACTATTGTTGATTAAAGAACGGTGCAAGATTAAATCTATAAGTACTCTATACCCAGTCCTAAAAGTATAAGAAGTACAACATCTCTTGAAATTATCCACATCGACTTCTGCATGTGACACTGAGTACTACAACGTAACCTCTTTTAGTGAGTAGATACCAGGTCTGCAACCAACCACCCCTGGGGGGGGAACTTACATTGAACTAGATAATTCAAGTACTCAATATATCTGTGGTACGTTCAGTCAAGTCATCAAATACGAGAGATTTGGTTTAAAGAAATGGATAGCAAATAGAAGGGATGTCCGATGATGAAATAAGTAGACGCTTCGTGAACCCAACTTCAATGTTAATAAGGGATACCTAATCAACTCCGTGATTCACTTGTCATCGTAATTCGTAAATCTTTTAGCACCATTTTTCATTTTAGTGAATTCTTATTGGATCGTTTTAGTGTTTTGTCTCGTGTTTGTTGTGTTGTTATTCGAAGAGTGTCGTTAAACTAGGACAATTTTGTGTTTGAATGTTCGTCAACGGGATCTATTATTTTTCTATATTAAACATGTCCGTGATGATAGCATTTTATTACTCGGTGTAATCCATCATACCTGCGTTAATCAAATATTAATATCCCAATAATCATGTTCATAAAACATATTTGGCCCATCATCACAAATTAAAAGGAAGAACGACACGTCCCATTGTCACATTGCTACCGGTCCAACTGTGTTTAATCTATAACTAAATCCCAAACATATTTAATCAGCCATATTTGAATAATGCATTATAAGGCAGATCAAATCCCTTATTTTTCTCATATGTACCTTAAAACCTAATCCCACATTCAAACCGCCTACCACATCTCTCTCACACAATAACTTTTAATCGAATTTCAAATCATTGCCATCTCATTCATCTTATTAGGGTATACAAACTCTAATCTCACTCACATAACTCGTCCGCATCTCTCCCTTCTGCTTCTCCATACGCAGCAACAAGAAGAAAACAAACCCCATATTGCTTCTAATCATACGAGACCAATCTTCAAAGACATGTCTTCAAGATCATACAACTGGTCTCGGGTAGGTTTGTTTATGGTTGTTCTTGTGTCAACGAAACAAGAGTTGATATATTAACAAATCTGTTATTAGTCTATCTTTATTTTCGTAAATTGAACGAGGGTATCACAACCTTTACAAAGATCAATGATGATTTTCATTTCGTGTTATGGATTTATTGAAGGTCATGAATTAATTAAAATACACGAAAATGAAACTGAGATCATTCCTTTTATTATTATTATTATTATTTTTTGCATTCGAGACTTTGTTGATGTTTGGAGATGGAGTGGATATTGTGGATATGTTGTGACGAAGAGATTTAGGAATAGTTTTGGGTTGTTGTTGGATTGATTTGATGTTGTGAAGGGTTGTGGCTGCCGTTGATGTTGTTTATGATAGTGGTTGTTGTAATTGTTTTTGGCTTTGCTTGAGTCATGTGGTTTAAATCTTGTTGAATATGTCTGTTCAATTTCTTTCATCAGATCTGTTGACTTTTCTTGACCAGACTCAATGAGTTTGACCGGGTCAACTCGGTAATAATCGAGTTGACTCGGTTTGAGTTGAGGGTAGCAACTCACAACGGATCTGCCAAATCGCTATTCAGACAAATCGCAAGATCTGAGGAAATCTGGGGGCATTAGCCGGTTCGTTTGTATTGGTCTTAGAATTTGTCTTCATTGTACCTGTACACCAAATCGCAGTGGCAAATGGCAGTCTAAAGAGGCAAATCTCAATAGGCAAATCGCAACCTGTCACAGTCGTACTATTGTACTTTTTCCTGAAATTCTGGATTTGTTTTTTTTTCTTTTTGGACAAACCGCTACCAAGAAACCCATATATGTTTGAAGCACAAAAACACAGCAGTAAGTAATAACAGAATGATGACAGAAAACATATCCACACCAATAATCAAATTTTTGTTGATTCTTAGGAGAAGTGACCACTATAAACCACAAAAAAGAAAACTGATTTATGAACAGTAAATTTAAAAGTGCATGAACAGTAACCAAGAAATGAAAGTGTAGTAACCGAGACAACAATCACATGCATGATTACAATACACCCCTGCAACTCTGATTCCAAATGTTAAGTAATAAGTTATCTCTAACAAAGAGACAATGGTACGGAGGTTTGGGGAGGATTAAACCAAATAAGTTGCCATTGTTATTATTTAGTGAGGAGAAAGGAAGATGTGTGTTTTCTAGAGAGAGAAGAGAAAAACTCTCACCTTATTTATAAGTAAACATGAAAATCCTCACCCCTCATGGAAGTATGGAGGGGGTTATTTAAAGTCCTATGACAATAACTATCGTAACTAGACATTAGTCGTACCTACATGTCACGCTATAATGAATAATGTATTCAGGATATGTCACCATATTTTAAGGCAAACACACTCGCATCCATAGATCGTACCCAAGCCTCTCGAGACATCCTAGCCTCAGCCTCCATGAGCCTAGCAGTACGAGCATGTGCACAATCGTTCCTATAAACATGTTGAGCCAACCAGCATCAAATCTCAGCTCAGATGCTCAATCATCTAACCTCGTATAGATCTCATCTGTGTCTTGCCTTTAACCTAGTGTATAAACTCTGTCATCCGTTTGACCTAACTCGTGTCATCAGTCGCTGTGCCCCTGGGCCATGTCTACCTGCATCTCATTCCCAATTGTCAAGTGATCCAATCACTGAAATCCTCTCTCTAGATCCGCATAATCTCCCTGTCCATGGTAGCCAACAAAACCTAATCTGCCCATAGACCTCAGGAGGTCTAGCTGTCGGGGGCAGACGAGCTCTCTCATACTCATATCTTAGACCATGGAGTGACACCTAACCTACTTCTTGAGGCGGTAAGGTAACCTCGGGTAGATCTACATACGGTAAGTAGAGAGTAGATGCAAAGGGTAGGTGGTGTAGTGGGGGGGGGGGGGTGTGGGGGGAGGGGAGGGGGGGCGGGGCGGGCGGGGTGGGGGGAAGCTGGGAGGGGGCAGTCAGCTGTATGGGTAATAGTGTGTGTCCCGATGATGGTGCATTACTGATCTGAGTGTGGGAGGGCGAGAGTATGATGGGTGGGGTAATTGTACGGTGATGGGATGAAGATGCAGCCTCAGCTCTCAGCCAGATCATCGCAGCTCGATAACCTAATGAACGAATAGGACTAGCAGGGTGATGTGTGAGATACAGGTAAGGGTGATAGTTACCTGGGCGGTGTGGTGGAGAAGGGAATCTGATGGCTAGTTGGTCGATGACCATGGGGAAAGTGGTGATGGTGTTGGAGTAGGTATAGCAGGAGCTAGGGGCCATCCTCCGTATCAGGCAAAATGGTGTAGGTGGATCATTCTCTTTGTCTTACTTCTTTTCAGGATCGATTTCCTAGCAGTAACGAGGGTAAAACACGGATGTGGTCGGTGCGAACTTCCTTGTGGCACATTGACTCGTCTCGGTCTCAAACGGCTTAGTCTCCTCAGCAGATGGGGCATAATCAACACCTGGTAAAGCAATAGTTGTAGAGTCGGCAAGAGCTGGGTGCTCCTCCTCCTTATCCTCCTCAATATCAACATCATCATCATCTTCATCATCAGATGACTCATCCTTATCATCTCCATCGTCTTCCTACATCAGCGGTTAATCGGCTGGATCCTCCTCCAGCGTCTTCATAATCACCTCTTCGGGTCCTCCTCAAGGATCGACTCAGGAACTTTAGCCTGGTGGAATCAGAGTAGGTGAGACAGCACGGTGGGGCTACTCTTCAGCTGCGAGTACCTCATCCTCTGGTGGCATGAACTCTAGATAAACCGGCTTTGGAACAAAGTCTGGTGGAGGTGGGTACTTAGGACCGGTCACATAATCAGGAGATGGCGGGGCCTAAAAATCATCTACCACATAGGCAATATTGGGTCTCAGATTTGGCATCATGGTGGTCCATTCGACTCCGGGATAGATATCTGGCAAATCCGCAAATGGGATGGACACAAAGCAGTGTATGTACCGTTGGGATTCATCAGGAATCCGACAATGAATGTATCTGAAAAATCCAAATAGCTTATATTAGTATTTTATATAAGACTCTTATAGTAATATACATTTATATCATAACATGTATATCTATCCTAAATGCATCTAGTCTTAACCAACTAATGCAAAAAGTAGTGTTTGTATATATGTCTGTGAAAATCCCATTTGTATGAATGCAATGGTTTTTGAAAAACGGGTTTATAGTACAGCAAAAAATTTGACTATGTTTTTTAACCTTGGTCTGATTCCAATCTGTTAGCACACCCAATTTGTGGTCGCTGCGGGAATATGGTTTGGGTGGTGGTACTTCATAGATCAATAACACAAGATATATATAAAGAACGACCATTAAAAGTGTTTAAAAATGATACATTGGATTTAACAAATTGTTTTCAGTTTGTTACAAGAAGCTCGAAGCTTCCACTTTGTTTACTGTTCAAAAATACAAAGATTTCTAGCCCATACAGATATTACAAAATGTAATGCGCAAATCTTTAATGCGCATGAACATCACCAAATCAACCACACCATGCTTTCCCTTGCACCCTCGTGCCTTATTGATCCATAAAAAACATTGCTTTAGTAGGAAATTAAATGGAAATGCAAAACGTAAAGTGGCTAAATCTGCAAAACAAAAAGTTAAAACTGAATGGAAACCAACTGGTAGGGTCTTTACCTCAGTAGGACTTAGATGGAAACCAACAAGAAGGATGTTTAACATGGAAGGAAAAATAATTCAAATCTCTCCTGCCTCAATCATAGTCGGTCTCCAAGAAATAGAGTCATCCATTAGGAAATCCTGTTGGAGCTCACTTAAGCAGAAACATGAATGGAGATATTCCTTTGCTAAGAATTCACTGATAAGAGCTCATATAAATAGCTATGATCATTTATTCAATCATCCTAAATCCGACCTCTTTGTAAGAAATTCTATGATTTCAGCACGATCATCCTGGAATTTCTGATTTCTAGGTGTAACTAAGGAATGCTAACAGTATGAACCCAATCAAAAGTTGGGGATCCAGATCTCTGTAAATATGTTTTCTTCTTTCTTTTTGTGCAGATTACAGAAATTTTTCTTTGGTATTTAGATTCAGGGAGTTCAAAAAACACTTGAAATGGACACTGTGATCAAGCTTCATCATTTTGTTTCCAAGTTTATCGGTACGGTCTGATTCGGCAACGATCATTTTGCAGCTATTATGGGATACATAGATCTACAAATGGGGAATATTCTTATTTTACGTGTTTACTACGTTGAAAGACTTGGTCATAATCTTTTCTTCATTAGGAAATTTTGTGATTCGGATCTCGAAGTAGCTTTTAGGAAACACACTTGTTTTGTACGTAACTTGGAAGGTGTTGATCTACTCTCAGGATCTCGTGGTTCTAATCTTTATACAATCTCAATAGCCGATATGATGAAGTCTTCTCTAGTTTGTCTACTCTTTAAAGCCTCAAAGACAAAATCTTGGTTGTTGCACTGTCGTTTGTCTCATTTAAACTTCAGCACCATCAATCAGCTTGCTAAACAAGGTCTTGTCAAAGGTTTTCCCAAGTTGAAGTATACTAAAGATCACTTGTGCTCAGCAAGTCAAATGGGAAAAAGCAAGAAAGAATCTCATCCGCACAAGCCTGAACCAAGTACAAATGAGAAACATCAAATGCTGCATATGGATTTGTGTAGACCGATGCGGGTGGCAAGTAGAAATGGGAAAAAGTATATTCTAGTCATTGTAGATGATTATTGTCGGGTTACTTGGGTAAAGTTTTTGAGAACAAAAGATGAAGCTCCAGAGATTATTTTAAGTTCTTAAAGCAAGCTCAAGTTAGTCTGAATGCTACAGTAAAATATCTTCGTACTGACAACGGCACCGAGTTTCTCAATCAGATTCTACGAAATTATACAAAAGAGGTTGGAATTACTCATCATACATCCACTACACATACTCCACAACAAAACTTGAAAGGCGTAACCGCACATTGGTAGAGGCTGCAAGGACCATGCTTATTTTCTCCAATTCTCCGTTATTTCTATGGGCTGAAGCTGTAGCTACTGCATGTTATACTCAAAACCGCTCCCTTATCCATACCCGTTACAATAAGACTCCATTTGAACTGCTCGTTACAATAAGACTTCCCTATGAACATTCTGTCAGTTATCGCAAACCAGAACTCAAGTATCTCCATGTTTTTTGTGCTTTATTGATATCCAAACAAACAATTCTGTGGATTTGGAAACTACCAGCAAAAGCAGATTATTGGAATCTTCATTAGTTATTCACATCCAGAAGGCTACCGAATATACAACAAAAGGAACAAACAAGTAATGGAAACAATGGAATGTTACAATTTTGATAAACATACTCAAATGGCTTTTGAACAAAACCTGATTCAAGGACCCGAACTTCAAGGATTGACGTATGGATCACATTAGTTCAGGACTCGTGCTAAACTAGGGTATGGTTATTGCGTCAACATCAACTTAAACCTCCTATAGAAGAATGATTGGGATTTTGTGTTTCACCAATGTTCAAAGAAACTTTAAACCTCCAAGTGCTATATCCACCAAATTTCAATGCCCAAATCACTATTTTTACTTCCACCAGATATAGCCAAGCTCTTCCTTCTATTTATTGATAAAGATGATCCCTCTCCATGTACTTCACCCAAACTTTGAAGCAAACAACTCTTCCATATCATTCTTCTTATGTTGAACTGAATGCATAAGTGTAGGTTTGATTAATGATTACATTTTACAAATCCATTTGCTCCTCCACAACACCAGCTCAGCTGATTTTACGTCTTCAAGGATTGTAGATACTTTTAAACATGCACTCTTTCATATCAATCCTCCAATTTCATAAAAATTTGGACAAATGATCATTCTTACAACAATCATCAATGATCACAGCAAATCTATTTATACAAGAGGTCAACTTTCTATAGATTGCTTTTATGGTGCTATTTCCATCGCTTCTTAGCTAAAGGTAAGAGTCGAAGTATTACAAAGAAGGGCCATGATCAATCTTTACTAGATTAAAAAGCTCTGCACGAGGGAGATTTGTACCAACCCAAATTGTGGTCGACAGCGGAATATGGGTTGGGGGTGGTACTTCATAGATTAATAACACAAGATATATATAAAACGACCACTAAAAGCCGTTTAAAACTGATACATTGGATTTAACATGTGGTGAATGGGTGGTGGTAATGGTAGTGAATGGGAAGTAGATGGGGCCTCAGCTCTCAGTCGGATCATCGAAGCTCGATAACCCAACAGACAAATAGGACTAGCAGGTGGTAAAGATGATACAGGTAAGGGTGATAGTATCAGGGGTAGTGGTAGAGAAGGAATCTGAGGCAGTGGTGAATGACCACGGGGTTAAGTGGTGATGGTGGTGGTGTATGATATCAGGAAAGTCTGGCAACCTCCGTATCAGACCAAAATAATGTAGGTGGCTCATCTCGGATCGATATCCTAGTAGTAACGCGGTAAGCAGGATGTGGTGGTGGCGTGGCCGCAGACTCGTCGGTCTTAAACGACTCAGTCTCCTCAGCAGATAGGGCTCTATGAATCAACAAGCTGGTTAAAGCAACAACTGTAGAGTCGGCAGGAGCTGGGTGCTCCTCCTCCTCCTTATCCTCCTGAATATCAACATCATCATCCTCATCATCATCGGATGACTCATCCTCATCATCGCTATCGTCTCCTCCGTCGGTAGGATAATCGGTAGGATCCTCCTCAGGGTCCTCATCATCATCCTCTTCCAGATCCTCCATAGGATCCGACTCAGGAACATAGCCTAGTGAATCAACAGTAGGTGACACAGCAGCAGGTAGGGGCCGCTCCTCAGCTGGGAGTACCTCGTCCTCTGGTGGCATGAACTCTGGATAAACTAACTCTGGAACAAAGTCTGGTGAAGGTGGGTACTTAGGACCCGACACATAATCAAGAGATGGTGGGGTCTGAAAAGCAGCTACCACATAGGCATATGGGTCCTCTGGCATCACTGGTGGTCCATCGACTCCCGGTGATCAGATATCTGGCAAATTCGCAAATGGGCTGGACACAACAGTTTATGTAATGTGGTGGAATCCTCAGAAGCCGACATGACTGTATCTGAAATCCCAAAATAGCTCATTTTTAGTATTATAATATAGACTCTTATAGTAATATTCATTTAATATAATAACTTGTATATCAATCCTAAATGCATCTAGTCTTAACCAACTAACACAACAAGTAGTGTATGTATATATGTCTCGTGAAAATCCCTTTGTATGAATGCAATGTTTGAAAACGATTATAGTCCAACAAAAACATTTGACCTGGTTCTCTATAACCTTGGCTCTTGATACCAATCTGTAACACCCCCAAATTGGAGCGGAATATGGGTTGGGGGTGGTACTTCATAAATCAATAACACAATATAATATAATAACGACCCAAAAAGTCGTTTAAAACTGATACATTGGATTTAACAAAGCGTTTGTTACAAAAGCCCGGAGCTTTACTTGTTCATTGTTTCCAAAATACAAAGATACTAGTTCATAACAAATATCCCAAAATGAAATGCAACCAAATCTTCACGCACGTGACATCCAAAATATAAAACCACCAATGTATCCCTTGCACCCTGTACTTATTGACCTTCTGAAAAACATTGCTTTAAAACGTCAACATATTGTTGAGTGAATTCATAGGTTTGTAAAAGTATAATGTAGGACCGCAAGATTTCCCCCTCATGATAATGCAACAAATGCAAACATTATAAAATGTAATTACGTTTCCCTAAGCTCATGACACTAAAGCTCAACATGTATGAAATGCAATATAAATTGCCAACATTGCCAGTGATGATGTTTTAACTCGCAACATCCTATGTCCGACATGGTATACGTTTGTTTGTCTAGTGATAGCTAATCACCCGAACGGGGATGTCAATCCCAATAGATCTATTCATATCATTCGCGCTCACAATCCTAGTAATTGACAATTCATGATAATGGGCTCAGACAGGGTTATCGCTACTTAGGCAAACACGTAATCGTAATGTAAAATGTCCACTTGCGTCCATTTGTAAAACATGCATATGTTTCTCACCCCAAAACTTGTAAATCATTAAAATGTAAAACGTGGGGCTATGAACTCACCTGGAGTTAAGAATAATCCAAATACAACAGAAAATGCGTCACGGAGATGACGGAATGCAACCTAATTAAACATAGGTCGTATAAGTACTAAGCACATTGATTAACTAATTCCATATACAATTATATATAGCTACATAACCATCTAATCGTGTTTGTGAAATCATATTTATAAAGTTAAAACGTTTATAAATATCTCAATAGCAAAAACGACGCGATTTCTTCGTTTTAAGCCCGTTTCTTACGTTTCTTATGTCCACGCTTTCGTATTAAGACGAGTTATCAAAATATTACATTTTCATATTTTTGACCTACTGGTGAACAGTACTTTTACTGTTCATAACAGTTTATAAAATTATTTTTATAGATTTAGTTATCGTAAAACCCGTAAATGTCGTATTTTATTCGTTATAGCTCCGTTTTTAGCGATTCTTTCGAGCACGTCTTTGTTATTAAAAGTTCTATCATATTAATGGTGTTTTCAAAATGTTCATGTCTGAGATGAACAGTAACTTTTATAAAAATAGTTTTATAAAAGTATTTTTATACATTTAAGTATATAAACTCGCGTAATTCATAACTCCTTCGTTATTGATCCAAAAATTATGATTCGAAATGTTTTGGAATCCTAAAAATAAGTGCTATCTGTGAAAAATAATAAACTTTATATATCAGAAGTATTTTATAACTTGTTTTTATAAAATTTCTTTTATAACGCGTTTAATTAACGTATAACTTGTAAACTACGTATCTTCTTCGTTATTAATCCGTTTTTCGAGTTTCTTACCTTTTTGGAATCGTCATGAGACGTACTATTTTATAAAAATACTAATTATATATCTTGGATAATGAAAGTAATACTTGCATTTTTTTATGAAAGTATAAGTTGTAGTTTCTTTTATTAAGTGTAAGACTTGTAATTTAAATGTCTTGGTTTGCTTCCTATATATATGGGACGTCCATATATATATATATATATATATATATATATATATATATATATATATATATATATATATATATATATATATATATATATATATATATATATATATATATATATATGGGTAAAGTTTTATAAACTTTGGGTATTGGGTATAAACCTGGGTATTTGTTGAAGCGTAGAAATGTTTTTGTGGTTCCGGGTATGCCTAAACGTATTTTATCGCGAAACGTAAACGTTTTACGTAACCAATAAAAATACAATGAACAAAGTTAATAATTATCCTCAAAATAATTACTTAACACTTGCTTGATGTAAACATTTAATTGTTTGATGCCCGTTTACATTGAACGATAATTTTTAGCTTACGCGATTTAACTTAACGTTTATGATTTAAAAGCAAACGCGTACAATACTAAAAATAAGTAGTGAATTTATTGACGTCGT
This sequence comes from Tanacetum coccineum, assembly GCA_026074375.1. NCBI lineage: Eukaryota > Viridiplantae > Streptophyta > Magnoliopsida > Asterales > Asteraceae > Tanacetum > Tanacetum coccineum. The sequence goes on along the minus strand of BQNB010017671.1, from coordinate 3,317 downwards.
ACATGACCCTAAAACACGGGGTGTTATAATTGCTATCCCTTCCCATTTCTATTTGGGAATCTCAGGTTGCTGTAGCAAGCCAGATGGCCTTTTATGCTCAGCCTTGACCTTCAAACAAGTCAAACACTTACTCATATACACAGCTATGTCCTTCTTCATACCCGGCCACCAATACCTATCTCTAAGGTCATAATACATCTTATCAGCTCCTGGGTGTACAGAGTACTTCGACTTATGGGCCTCGTCCATTATCAGGGTTCTCACATCACCCTTCAAAGGAACCCATATTCGATCCAGGTAATACAACGCTCCATCATTCCTAAGTTCAATCATCTCATCTATACCTCTCTGCAATCCTGCAGACTCATCAGACGCCTCCTTCTGAGCCGCTAGTATCCTATCCTTGATACTCGACTGAAGGGTCATATTCATAGCTCTAACTCTCTTAGGTTTCACTCTCTCCTTCCTACTTAGCGCATCAGCTACTACATTCGCCTTACCAGGATGGTAGCGAATTTCGCAGTCATAATCACTAAAAAGCTCTATCCAGCGACGTTGTCGCATATTCAACTCTTTCTGACTAAAGATGTGCTGGAGACTCTTATGATCCGTATATATGACACTCTTTGTCCCATACAAATAATGTCTCTAAATCTTAAAGGCAAACACAACCGCACCCAGTTCTAAATCATGGGTGGTGTAATTCTTCTCATGGATTTTCAATTGCCTAGATGCATAAGCTATTACCTTACCTCTTTGCATCAACACACAACCTAATCCTAATCCGAACGCATCACATAATACCACAAAATCTTTTGGTCCATCGGGGAGAGCTAGAACAGGTGCATTACACAACTTATCAAAGTTTGAAACGCATTCTCCTATTCCTTACCCCAATCAAAGGTCTTACTTTTATGAGTAAAGACAGTAAGCGGTTTAGCTATCTTAAAAAAGTTCTCAATGAATCTACGATAATACCCTGCCAATCATAAGAATGAATAGACTTCAGACGGAGTTCTAGGGGATTCCCAATTCTTAACGACCTCAATCTTTCTAGGGTCTACATGAATTCTATCACCATTAATCACATGCCCAAGAAACTGTACTTTTCGCAACCAAAATTCACACTTAGAAAACTTTGCATACAGTCTCTCCTTCTTGAGCAGTTCAAATACCAATCCTAAATGCTCTTCATGCTCCTCCCGAGTCTTAGAGTAAATCAATATATCATCAATGAACACTATCAAAGACTTGTCTAGATACGGTCTACACACTCGGTTCATCAGATCTATAACTGCCGTTGGTGCGGTAGTCAAACAAAAATGGCAATACTGTGAACTCAAAATGTCCATAACGAGTTTTAAACGCGGTATTTGGAATGTTGTTCTCATGCACTCTCAGCTGATGGTATCCGGACCTAAGTTTATCTTAGAGAAGTATTGCGATCCTTGAAGTTGATCAAACATGTCGTCTATCCTAGGGAGTGGATAACGGTTTTTAATGGTCAACTTATTCTGTTCTCTATAGTCAATACACATTTTAAAGGATCCGTCCTTTTTCTTAATGAACAATACCGGTGCTCCCCAAGGTGAAGAGCTTGGTCGAATGAAACTTTGTCCTGGAGTTCCTTGAGTTGTCTCGACAACTCCTCCAATTCAGAAGGTGCCAAACGATAGGGAGACTTTGCAACCGGCGTTGCTCCAGGGATTAACTCAATCTGAAACTTGATTTCTCAAACCGGCGGCAATCCAAATAGATCATGCTGAGAATACCTTGGGAAAATCTCTTACTATCACGATCTTTTCTTGTTTCTTCTCTTTAGCCTTAGCACCCATTAACTGCCTCATCTTTTCTTTTGGTTTTTCTCCTAATACTCTAAGCACCTTGCCATCTAGTAGTGGTATCCTCACTACTTTCTCATGACAAATTATCTCAGCCTTATGGTCAGACAACCAATCCATTCCTATGATCACATCAAAACTCCCGCTTCCAAAGGGTATCAAGTTTATATCAAACATGTGACCTTCTATTTCTAGTTTGCAACCCTTAATGACCTTATCTATCTCTACTAGCTGCCGCTAGCTATCTCAATCTCATAACTAAAACCTAAATCACTGGGCTCTATGTCTAACAGAGGTATAAAAGTAGTGGAAACAAAGCTATAGTCGGCACCAGAGTCAAATAAGGTAGTGGCATAATGATCGTTTAGAGTAAACGTACCCGTCACGATGTTCGGGTCTTGGCGAGCCTCCTCTGCTCCCAACATGAATGCCCTTCCTCTTGCCTGGTTCCCTTGGTTTCCACGACCCTGACCCCCATTAACAGCCACGACTTGGTTCTGATGGTTTCCCCCTGGCCTTTGAGCCTGATTCAACCTAGGACATGCTGCCTTGATATGATCGGTACTACCACACTCGTAACAGGTCCTAGCAACTGGGTTCCTAGCATTGATGGGGTTCACATTCCTAGGCACCACTCTACAATCCTTAGCAAAATGTCCTGGGCGGTTACAAATTCCTGTTGGGCGGTTACACATTAAAAAAAAATTCGACAAATAGTGTCACTTCAAGGAGAATTGGATGAAAAGTGTTCACTACAATGGGTGGTTACACCTATGAGTCGTATCCGGTATCCTCCCTAACAGGGTTAACGGTTAAGCAACAGCATTGTTCCGTTCTAGTCTTCTCTGTTCTCGTCCCCTGTCCATATCCCAATTCCCTCCCTATTAAGCTAGCACAATGTTGCTGCCACCATTCCTCGAATTTATGGAGCAAGGCCATACACATACCTTTTAATCCTCTTACCTTCTGGGGTTACTAAGTGAGGAACTAACCTAGCCAACTCATGAAACCTATCAGTATACGCAGCATGGCCACCCCCAACTATGGCGTGATTCCACAACTCGGTATAATTTCATATTGTGTATAAGGCTTATTATACACAATAAACGATAAAATGTTTCATATTTCATAAGTTCACCACCGTCAACACGGTACAATTTCTGAATAAACTGACAAACGTCAAATAGTCGAAGGACTAAATTAGAATATTCAAAATACGAAAAGGGCAAGGGTTACAATCTACACGATCCTTAACTTACAAGGATGTATGGTTTGAAATACAATGTATATGAATGAATACGATGTACAAGAACAATGATATGATCTTGGTATGGTGGTGAAGACTAACAACAGGTAGCTTGAAGCTTGAGGGCCTTGTATGCAATAGGTAGTGATCTTCTCTTCAACAAAGAGGTTAGTAAATCACTAAACAAATATGTAAAACAATGAAATTATCAATGAACTAATGCTAGAATG